>PVJD01002898.1:0-43633 GCA_004026545.1 Mormoops blainvillei
CTCTCTGCATGGCGAAATTCTACCTCCATTTTAGGGTTTCTGTCAAATTGGCTGTGGATTCATTCCTGAAACCCCCCTCACCATTAGAAATATTATTCCTTCTCTGGGCTCCAAAGTCTCACTTGGCCCTTGTTCAGTACTTAACATATTGCGTGATAATTATATAGCCCTCTCTCCAACTAGTCTATAATCTTCTCATGGAGAGAAAGACAGGAGACCCGTAAAAATGGGCTAGATTCTCTACCAGTGTTTCCCAAAGTGTGTCTTAGAACCCTGGATCTGCTGGATATTAATTAACACAGTGCTTATATTGCTATAAATATTTTGCATGTGGGCAGGCAGTATTACTATATCTATTTTGTAGGCGAAGAAACTAATAGCTACTAAGTGGTTGTTCCAAAGGCCATGCTCTTAACCACCACACTATGTTGTCCCTCAGGTTAATAGATATTATATAAACATTCAAGAACAAATGCCCAATTTAACCAGGTTAAACAAAATCAAATCTTCGCTGCAGAGGGTGAATCACTAGAAATGTGCAACTTGAACCACTATAAGCTGTCACCTCACCACTATTAGAATGGCTATCAGGATGGAGAAAAGGGAATGCTCACGTACTGTTCTCAGAACTGTTTATATGTTAATGTACATTGTGAATTTCCAAAAGGAGGATATAGTTAAATATAGTTAACAGCATTTTCCCACAGCTTCTTGGCTACTGAACCCTATTTTTTTCCCATAGGTTATCTTGCAGGTTAATGTCTGTGAAATATAATTTGGAAATCATTGCTTTGTATCAGTGTTTCCAGATTCATCCCATACTGTAAGTAAATAGATTATACAGATTTTAAACTGGACAGTTGTAATTATATATGGGTATATGACATGTTTATCACATTCCCCCTTGCCCCCATTTTATTGACAAACGTCATTGAGGTATCATTGACATACATCACCATGGAAGTGTAAGGTACATGGAACTGAATGGTTTGACTTACACATACTGTGAAATGATTATCAAAGTAAGTTTAGTTAGCATCCATCATCTTATATAGATACAATAAAAAGGAAAAGAAAAAACATTTTTATGATGCGAACTCTTAGGATTTATTCTCTTAATAATTTTCATATATGTTATGCAGCAGTGTTAACTATACTCATCATGTTGTACATTACAGCAGGTCCTTGAATAGCATATTTTGTTCAATATCATTTCATTATAATGTTGATGAGATACCCTAGAAACTTAACTCTTGTTTATATTAATTAGCCTCTGGTAAAATTGGTTTCACTTAAAGTTGCAGAACCTGTTGACACTAAGTGAGGACTTACTGTGTATCCATAGAACTTGCATCTCTAAGTTTGTATCTTTTGACCACCTTCTTCCAATTCCCCCACCTCTGCCTTTAGTAACCACACATTTAATCTTTTTCTTTGAGTTTGTTGTTTGTTTGACTTTTTTTTTTTGGTGGTGGGGAGGAAATTCCACATATAAGTGAGATTATACAGAATTTCTTTGTCTAACTTATTTCACTTATAATGACTTCAGGGTACATCTATGTTGTCACAAATGACAGGATTTCCACACTTTTTATGGTTAAATAATATTTCATTACATATATACACCACAACTTCTTTATCTATTCATCTGTCAATGGACACTTAAATTGTTTCCATGGCTCGACTATTATAAATTATACTGCAGTAAACATAGGGGCATAGGTATCTTTTTGAGTTTCGTGTTTTTGTTTCCTTTGGATATATTCCCAGAAGTGGAATGGCTGGATCATTTGGTGGTTTCAGTGTTAATTTTTGAGGACCCTCTATACAGTTTTTCATAGTGGCTTCGCCAATTTACAGTCCCACCAGCAGCGCGTGAGCGTTCCCTTTTCTCCATCCTGATAGCCGTTCTAATAGTGGTGGGGCGACAGCTTATTGTGGTTCAAGTTGCTCGGCTCTAGTGATTACTGACTTTGAGCACCTTTTCATGTCTGTTGGCTGTCTGTATGTCCTCTTTGCAGAAATGTTTATTGAGGTCCTCTGCCTATTTTTTAATTGGATTTTTTGTTTTTAAGTTATATGAGTTCCTTATATATATTGCACCTTAATCCCTTATTAGATACACTATTGGCAAATATATTCTTCCATACGGTAGGTTGTTTTTTCGTTTTGTTGATAGTTTCCTTTGTATTGAAAAACCTTTTAATTAATAGTTTGATGTAATTCCATTTGTTAATTTTTTTTTTCTTTTTTTCCCTTGCCTGAGGAGACATATTCAAAAAAGTAATTGCTAAGAGCAATGTCAAAGAGTTTACTGTCTATGTTTTTATCTAGAAGTTTTATGGTTTCAGGTCTTACACATAAGTCTTTAATCCATTTTGAGTTTATTTTTGTATATGGTATAAGAAATTATTCTGGTTTAATATTTTTCCCCTTCATGTATCAGTCTAGTTTACCCAACACCATTTATTTATTTATTTAAACTTTGTTTTCAATTACAGTTGACCTATGATATTATATTAGTTTTAGGTATACAATATAGTGATTAGACATTTATATAACTTACAAAGTTATCACCCCGATTAGTCTAGTACCCATCCGATACCATACATAGCTATTACAATATTATTGTCTATATTCCTTGCGCTATACTTTATATCTCCACGACTGCTTTTATAACTGGCAATCTGTTCATCTTAATCCCTTTCCCTTTTCATCCACCCCTCCAACACTGCTCCCGTCTGGCAGCCACTAATTTGTTTGCTGTATCTATAGGTTTGTTCGGTTTGTTTGTCTTGTTTTGTTTTTTAGATTCTACATGTGAGTGGAAATCATATGGTATTTATCATTCTTTGTCTTACTTCATTTAGCATGATCTCCTCTTAAGTCCATCCATGTTGTCACAATGGCATGATTTCATTCTTTTTTATTGCTGAATAATACTCTATTGCCTATAGGTACCACAGGTTCTTTATCTATTCTTCTGTTGATGAAAACTTAGGGTGCTTCCGTATCTTGGCTAATGTAAATAATGGTACAATGAACATAGTGGTGCACATGTTTTTTTAAAAAATTTCTTTGGATAAATAAATACCCAGAAGTGGAATTCTCTTAGGTCATATGGAAGTTCTATTTTTAATTTTTTGAGAGACCTCCACACTGTTTTTGTAATGGCTGCAACAATATACAATTCTACCAGCAGTGCATGAGGTTTCACTTGCTATTTGCTGATTTATTGATGATAGCCATTCGGACAGGTATGATTGCTCATTGTGGCTTTAATTTGCATTTCCATTATGATTAGGGATGTTGAGCACCTGTTTATATGTCTGTCGGCCACCTAAATATATATCCTCATTGGAGAAATGCCTATTCAGGTTCTCTGCCCGTTTTAAAAATTGGATTGTTTGCTTTTTAGTTGTAAATGTGATTGTTTTCTTTATTTCTTTTTCAGTTAATTTGTTGTTAACTTTGTTGTTAAAAATGGCTGATTTTTCCATTTTTATTTTGTATACTTTAAATATACTGAATTTGTTGATTAGATATAACAGTTTTCTTGTGGAATCTTTAGGGTTCTCTACATATAAAATTATGTTATCTGCAAATAGAGACAGTTATACACCTGACACTTGAACAACACAGGGCTTAGGGGTACTGACTTCCTGTGTTGCCCAAAATCTGCGTACAACTTTTGACTCTTCCCAGACTTAACTACTGATAGCCTACTGTTGACTGGACGTCTTATCAATAATATAAAAAGCCACTTAACAGTCTTTTGTTTGTGTATTATATACTGTATTCTTGCAGTAAAGTAAGCTAGGGAAGAGAAAATGTTATTAAGAAAATCATAAAGAAGAGAAAACACATTTAGAGTATTGTATTATGCTTATTGATACTGTACATTTACATCCTCTGTTTACAAGATGAAAAACATTTACGTGTAAGTTGACCCATGCTTTTAAAACCCATCTTGTTCAAGGGCCACCTGTACTTTTTACTTTCCAGTTCTGATGCCTTTCGTTTTTCTTGTTTTCACTGCTCTGGCCAGGACTTCTAGTACTATGTGGAATAGGAGTGGTGAGAGATGACACCCTTATCTTGTTACTGATCTTAGAGGAAACGCTTTCAACCTTTCACCATTGAGTATAATATAATTTAGCTCTGGGCTTATCATATATGGCCTTTATTATGTTGACATATGTCACTTCTGTACCTAATTGTTAAGCGTTTTTACTGTGAATGGATGTTGAATTTCTTTAACTGATTTTTCTGCATCTGTTGAGATCACCATATAATTTTTTTCCTTCATTCTGTTGATATGATGTATCACATTGATTGATTTGTGTATGCTGAGCCATCTGCGCATCTGACATAAACCCCACTTCACCATGGTGAGTGTTCCTTTAACTGTCCTGCTGAATTTGGTTTGCTGCTATTTTATTGAAAATGTTTACAACTATACTTACAAGGGATATTGGTATAGTCTTCTGGTAGAGTCCTTTTATGGCTTTGGTAACAGGGTAGGGCTGGCCTTATAAAATGAGTTTGGGAGTATTCTCTCCTTTTTGGTTTTTTGGGAAGACTTTGAGAAAGATTGGTGTTAATTCTTCTTTAAATGTTTGGTAAAACTTATCTATGAAGCCATCTAGTCCTGGGCTTTTCATTTTGGGGAGTTATTTGTGATTACTGATTCAGTCTCCTTACTAGTAATTGGTCTATTCAGACTTCTTATTTCTTCCTGATTCAGTTTTAGTAGTTTGCATGTTTCTAAACAATTTTCCGTTTCTTCCAGGTCGTCCAGGTCATTGGTGTATAGTTGTTTCTGTAGTGTCAGTCGTAATGTCTCCTTTTTTCATTTATAATTTTGATTTGGGTCCTTCCTTTTCATGATTAGTCTAGCTAAAGGTTTTTCAATTTCATTTATCTTTTCCAAGAATCAACTCTTAGTTTGGTTAAACTTTTCTATTGTTTTCCTGTTCTCTATTTCATATTTCTATTCTAATATTTTTTTATATTCTTCCTTCCTCTAACTTTGGGTTCAGTTTTTTTTTTTCCTAGTTCTTAAGGCATTAAGAACTAGAGTTAAAGTGTTTATTTGGGATCTTTCTTGCTGCTTAATGTAGTTGTTTAATGCTATGAATTTCCCTCTTAGAGCTCTGTTTTCTATATCCCATAGTTTTGTTATGTTGTGTTTTCATTTTCATTTTCTCAGCATACATTTTTTGTTGCCTCTTTAGTTTATTCTTTGATCCATTGGTTGTTCAGGAGAGTGTTGTTTAATTTTCATATATTCAGGAATTTTCCAATTTTTCTCTTTTTATTGATTTCTAGTTTCATAACATTGTGGCCAGAGAAGATAACTTGGTATGATTTCAGTCTTCTTGCATTTGCTGAGACTTGTTTTGTGGCCTACCATATGACCTGTCCTAGAAAATGTTTTATGTGCATTTGAGAAGATTGTGTATCATGCTGTTGTTGAATAGAACACTGTGTATGTGTCAGTTAGCTCCACTTAGTCTACAGTGTCGTTCAAATACATTGTTTTCATATTGAGTCTATGTCTGAATGATCTATCCATTGCTGAGAGTTGGTATTGAAATCCCCAATGATAATTGTATTTCCATTTATTTCTCTTTCTCTTTTTTAGCTCTGTTAGTTTTGACTTTATGTGTTTAGGTGCTCAGCTGTTGTGTGTATACATATTTACAGCTGTTGTATCTTCTTGATGTATTGACCTCTTTATCATTATATTTTTACCTTCTTTGTCTCTTTTTTACCATTTTTAGTTTAAATTTTATTTTGTCTTATACAAGTATAGGTTCCCCTGCTTTTTTGGTTACCATTTTCTTCAAATATCTTTTTCTGTCCTTTCACTTCACTATCAGTCTATATTTGTCATTAAGGCTGAAGTGAGTCTCTTGTACCTTATAGTCAGATCTTTGTTTTTTTTTCCCCTTTAAATGCATTAGGCTATTTTATGTCTTTTGAGTGGAGAATTTAATTGGTTTATTTTATAAGTATGCACTTACTTTATAAGAAACAACTTGCTGTTGCCATTCTGTTAATTGATTTCTGCAGATCCATTGTTCCTCGCTTCATATTTTGCTGCCTTTCTTTGTGTTTTGATATCTTGTGATGTCAGTGTGCTTTGACTTACTTACCACATTCTTTTGTGTAATTACTACAGGTTTTCCCCTTCTTACATTAGGGCTTATATAAAATATCTTAAAATTATAACACCATATTTTAAACTAATAATACATAACTTCATTAGAATGCCTACATTTTTACACTTTTACTTCTACTCCCCCTCACATTTTAATTTATTGAGTTACAATTTACATATTTTTAACATTGTTTAATTAATAACAGATTATTGTCACTGTAGTTATTTTACTTACATTTATTTTTAAATTTTTAAACTAATATTTTAAGTAAATTATGAACCACCATGACCATATTTCAGAATCTCATTTTATCTGTATATTTACAATTACAGTGAGTTTTACACTGCATTTTATGTTTTGATGTTAACTAGAATCCACTTATTTTCACTCAAAGAACCACTTTTAGCATTTCTTGTAAGAAGGCTCTAGTGGTGATGAATTCCCTCAGCTTTTGTTTTTTTGTGAAAGTCATTATCCCCCCCTTCATTTCTGAAGGACAGCTTTTCTGGATATATTATTCTTGGTTGACATTTTCCCCCCGCAAAACCAGACAAAGGCTTTTTTAATAGATCTCACCAAAGAAGATACACGGATGGCAAACAAGTACATGAAAAGATGCTCCACATATGTCAGTGAAGAAATGAAAACCAAAACAATGAGATATTATTACATGCCCACTAGAATGACCAAAATCCAGAACATTGACTGACAGAACCAAATGCTGCTGAGTTGTGGAGCTAAAGGGACTCTCATTTATGGCTGGTAGAAGTGCAATCTAGGGAGGTGCCAGTATCCCCCTTCTCCTCAAGGCCTGTCCGGGATTGGCAGGGATGTGTAGTAACAGCCCAGCTCTGTCTGGCAGGACACGTTTGCTGAGGACTAGACAAAATGGCTTCCCACCCCTGGGCTTCATCTGGTCTGAACTGCCTTCTTCTTTCCTATCGGCCACTGTAGCTTAATGATTTGGAGAAGAGCTCTGGAGCCTGAATTCCAGGGCAGATTCTAACTCCTCTGCTCACCTGCTGGGCGACTTTAGACAAAGCCCTTCTCCATCTCTTGGAATCTCAGATGGACAGTAAGGCTCATAACAACACCTACCCATCACAGAAGGCATATAATTTAAAGAGATAATGCACATTATATGCACAGTGCTGTACCTGGTATAGTAGAATCAATAACCTGTCCCTGTTGTTGTTGTTATCATTATTAATTTTATATTTGGCCTTGGTTTATTCCCCCCCTTTCATAAAACCTTATCTAACCACTCCTGGTCAAAATAAATTCTCTCTTTTCTTTGAGTTATCAAAAGCATTCACTTTTCCTGTCACTGATTTGGCAGCTAGTATTTATTGTCTTGCATTGTGGGTTACCTTTCTCTGTACATACTCTTTTATTTCCTCCTCTCAAGTATAAGATTTTTTTATTTTTTAAATTTTTATTGTTAACACTATTACAGATGTCCCATTTTGCCCACTTTTCCTGCCTCCACTCATCCCCTGCCCATCCTTTCCTCTGGCTGTCACCATACCGTTTTCAATGTCTATGAGTTATGCATACCTGTTCTTTGGCAAATCGCTTCACCTTCTTTCATCCAGTACCCCCTCCCCTCTCCCCTCTGACAGCTGTCAGTCTGTTCCATATGTCGGTGCCTCTCTATTTTGTACATCAGTTTATTTTATTTATTAGATTACAGATTTTAAGTGCGGGCATATGGCATTTATCTTTCTCTGACTGTTGCAAAAGGTAAGATTTCCTTCTTTTTACAGCTGCATAGTATTCCATTGTATAAATGTATCAGAACTGTTTTATTAACTCATCTACCGATGGGCACTTGGGCTGTTTCTAGATCTTGGCTATTGTGAATAATGCTGCAATGAACGTAGGGGTGCATGCATTCTTTCGAATTGGTGTTTCAGGAATCTTAGGATATATTCCTAGAAGTGAGATTGTTGGGTCAAAAGGCAGTGCCATTTTTAATTTTTTGAGGTAACTCCATACTGCTTTCCATGGTGGCTGCACCAGTATGCATTCCTACCAGTAGTGCACTAGGGCTCTCTTTTCTCCACATCCTGGCCAGCGCTTGTTGTTTGTTGATTTATTGATGGTTGTCATTCTGGCAGGTGTGAGGTGATATCTCATTGTGGTTTTAACTTGCATCTCTCTGATGATTAGTGCTGTTGAGTATTTTTTTATGTGTTGGCCATCTGTATGTCCTCCTTGGCAAAGTGTCTGTTCAGGTTCCTTGCCCGTTTATTGGTTTGTTTGTTTTCCTGGTGTTGAGTTGCATAAGTTCTTTATATATTTTGGAAATTAACCGCTTACCAGATGTATCACTGGCAAATATGTTTTCCCATACAGTGGGTTCCCTTTTCATTTTGTTGATGATTTCTTTTGCTGCGAAGAAGCTTTTTAGTTGATGTAGTCCCATTTATTTATTTTTTCCTTCATGTCTCCCTTGCCTTAGGAGACATAGGGGCAAAAATATTGCTACAAGAGCCGTCTGAAATTTTAGTGGCTATGTTAGCTTCTAGGGTTTTTATGGTTTCGTGACTTATGTTTAAGTATTTTATCCATTTTGAGTTTATTTGTGTGTATGGTGTAAGTTGGTGGTCTGTTTCTATGTTTTTGCATGTACATGTCCAATATTCCTACCACCACTTGTTTAAGAGACTGCCTTTATCCATTGTATATGTTTGCTTCCTTTGTCAAATATTAATTGACCATAAAGGTGTGGATTGATTTCTGGGCTCTATCTTCTGTTCCACTTATCTATATACCTGTTCTTGTGCCAGTATCAGGCTCTTTGATTACAACGGCCTTGTAGTATAGTGTGATATCAGGTGTTGCAATCCCTCCAGCTTGTTCTTTCTCAAGATTGCTGAGGCTATTTGGGATCTTTTGTGGTTCCATATAAATTTTTGGAATATTTGTTCTAGATCTGTGAAATATGCCATTGGTATTAGAAATTGTGTTGAATGTATGGAATGCTTTGGGTAGTATGGACATTATAATGATGTTAATTTTCCAATCCATGTACATGGTATGTGCTTCCACTTATTTGTCTCTTCCTCAACTTCTTTCTTCACTGTCCTATATTTTTCCAAGTACAGGTCTTTTATCTCCTTGGTTAAATTTATTTCTAGGTAACATCTTTTTTCTGTTCCCAATAGTAAATGGGATTGTTTTCTTAGTTTCTCTTTCTGGTAGTTCATTATTAGTGTATAGAAATGCCACCAATTTCTGAAAGTTAATTTTTATCCTGCTACTTTGCTGAATTCATTTATTGTTTCCAGCAGTTTTTTTAGTGGAGTCTTTAGGGGTTTCTATGTACAATATCTTGTCATTTGTGAATAATGACAATTTTATTGGGTTGGCCAGAATGTTTGTTTAGTTTTTTCCATATGATGGCTTTAATAGTGCTTAGTTGTCTTTAACTTCATTCAAAACAATTTTGTTAGATTGTATTATGACAGCTGTCATATCAGTGTGCATTTAAAAAACACTTATCAATATTGGTGAATTTTTGTGCAACCCTTTTAATATTGAAGATGGAAGAAAATTTGTGACATTTTTGGCATATTGTGCTTTATTATTTCAGGAAAGCTAAAAATGCAACTGAAATGTAAAAAAAAAAAGATTTGTGCAGTGTATAGAGAAGGTGCTGTGACTGATTGAACACGTCAAAAGTGATTTGCAAAGTTTCTTGGTACTATTGACATTTTGGCCAAATAATTCTTTGCTGTGGGGCCGTCTTATGCATTGGAAGATGTTGAAAGCACCCTTGGCCTCTACCCAGTAGAAGCCAATAGGGGAAGATAGCTGACATACTCAAAATATCCAAGTCAATAAAGTTACGGGTGAAAATGAAAAACGTGTTTTTTATTTTATGGAAAAAAACTAAACGGACTTTTTGGCCAACCTAATACTTCCTTCTTTCCAATTTGGATCCCTTTTATTTCTTTTTTTTTTTTTTGTCTGATCACTGTGGTTAGGACTTCCAGTACTATGTTGAGTAAGAGTGGTGAAAATGGACGTTCCTGTCTTATTCCTGATCTTAAGGGAAATGCTTTTAGTTTCTGCCCATTGAGTATGATGTTAGCTGTGTGTTTGTTGTATGTGGCCATCATTACAATGAGTTATGTTCCCTCTATTCCCACTTTGCTGTGAGTTTTTTTTTTAATCACAAATAGGTGCTGGATTTTATCAAATGCTTTTTCTGTATCTCTTGATGTGATATGTGGTTTTTGTCTTTTACTTTATGTGGTGTATCACATTTATTGATTTGCAGGTATTTACCAAGCTTGCATCCCTGGGATAAATCCCTTGTGATCATAGTGTATGATCTTTTTAATGTATTACTGGGTCAGGTTTGCTAATATTTTGTTGAGGACTTTAGTATCTGTGTCTATCAGGGATATTGGCCTATAATTTTCTTTACGTGTAGTGTCTTTATCTGGCTTTGGAATTAGGATAATGCTGGCGTCGCAAAATGAGCTTGGGAGTTTTCCCTCCACTTGAGTTTTTTGGAGTAGTTTAAGAGGGAAAGGTGTTAATTCTTTGAATGTTTGGTAAAAGTCACTTGTGAAGCCCTTCAGTCCAGGGTGTTTGTTCTTTGGGAGTTTTTTCGATTACCGCTTCAATTTCTCTAGTTGTAGGCTTTCTCTTCATATTCTCTGACTCTTCCTGATTGATTTTTGGAAGATTATATGTTTCTAGGAATTTATCCATTCCTTTCAGATTGTCCAGTTTGTTGGCATATAGTTGTTCATGGTATTTTCTTACAATCTTTTGTATTTCTTTGGTGTTGGCTATTTTTTTCTCTTATTTCTGATTTTATTTATTTGGGTCTTCACTCTTTTTTTCTTGATGAGTCTGGTTAAAGGTTTGTCAGTCTTCTTGATCTTTTCAAAGGACCACCTAGGTCTTGGCTTCCTTGGTCTTTTGTTCTTTTTTTTTTTTTGACTCTATTTCATTAATTTCTGACCTTTATTATTTCTTTCCTTCTACTCACTTACGGATTTGTTGTTTTTTTTTCCAGTTCCTTTAAGGGTAAAGTTGGGTTGTTCATTTGAGTTCTTTCTTGTTTCCTGAGGTAGGCCTGTACTGCTATGAATTTCTGCCTTAGGACTGCTTTCGCGGTGTCCCGTAGATTTTGGGTTGTATTATCATTTTCAGTGGTTTCAGGGTAACTATTGATTTCTTCCTTGATCTCATTGTTAATCCATTCATTGTTTACAAACAAGTTATTTAGCCTCCATGACTTTGTGTGTTTTCCAGTTTTTTCGCCTGTGGTTGATTCCTAGTTTCATACCATTGTAGTCAGAGAAGATGCTCGATAATGATTTCAGTCTTCTTAAATTGATTGAGACTTGTTTAGTGTCTTAATGTTATCTATCCTAGAAAATGTTCCATATACTATTGAAAAGAATGTATATTCTGCTTCTTTGGGGTAAAATTTTCTGAAGATACCAATTAAATCCATCTGATCTCTTGTGTCATTTAAGGCCACCTTTTCCTTGTTGATTTTCTGTCTGAAAGATCTATCCTTTGAAGTCAATGGGATACCAAAATCCCCAACTGTGACTGTTACTGTCCATCGCTCCTTTTATGTCCATCAAGATTTCCTTTACATATTTAGGTGTTCCTGTGTTGGGTGCATGAATGTTCACCAGAGTTATATCCTCTTATTGGATTGCTCCTTTTATCATTATAAAAGTAGTGTCTTTCCTTGTCTCTTAATGTAGACTTTGTTTTAAAATCTGTTTTGTCAGCTATACATATTGCTTCCCCAGGTTATTTTTCTTTCAATTTTCTTGAAATATCTCTTTCCATCCCTTTAATTTTAGCCTGTGTGTATCTTTCATTCTGAGTTTGGTTTCCCGTAGACAGCACATATGAGGGTCTTGGATCTTATCCATTCAGCTACCCTCTGTCTTTTGATTGGAGCATTTAAGTCATTAATTTTAAAGTGATTTTTACAAGTAAATATTGGTTACCATTTTATTCTTTTTTTATAGTATATTTTATTGATTATCCTATTACAGTTGTCTCATTTTTTTCTCCCCTTTATTTCTCTCCGCCCTGCACCCCACTCTCACCAGCATTCCCTTCCCCACTTAGTTCATGTCCATGGGTCATACATATAAGTTCTTTGGCTTCTCCCTTTCCTATACTATTCTTAACCTCCCCCTGTTTATGTTGTACCTACCACTTATGCTTCTTATTCCCTGTACCTTTGCCCCCATTCTCTCCCCTCCCCCTTCTCACTGGTAACCCTCCATGTGATCTCCATTTCTGTGATTCTGATCCTGTTTTAGTTGTTTGCTTAGTTTGTTTTTATTTTTTAATTTTTTTTATTTTTTCAGGTTCAGTTGATAGTTGTGAGTTTGTTGTCATTTTATTTTTCATAGTTTTGATCTTTTTCTCAGATAAGCCTCTTTGACATTGATGATGATGAACTCCTTTAATCTGACCTTATCTGGGAAGCACTTTATCTGCCCTTCCATTCTAAATGATAGATTTGCTGGATAGAGTAGTCTTAGATGTATGTCCCTGGCTTTCATGACTTTGAATACCTCTTTCCAGCCCCTTCTTGCCTGCAAGTTTTCTGTTGAGAAATCAGCTCATAGTCTTATAGGAACTCCTTTGTAGGTAACTCTCTCCTTTTCTCTTGCTGCTTTTAAGATTCTCTCCTTATCTTTCATCTTGGGTAATGTAATCATGATGTGCCTTGGTGTGTGCTTCCTTGGGTCTAACTTCTTTGGAAGTCTCTGAGCTTCCTGGACTTCCTGGGAAGTCTATTTCCTTTGCCAAATTGGGAAAGTTTTCCATTATTTTTTCAAGTAAGTTTTCAATTTTTTGCTCTTCCTTTTCTCCTCCTGGCACACCTCCTATTCAGATGTTGGAATGTTTAAAGTTGTCCCAGAAGTTCCTCAGCCTCTCCTCATTTTTTTGAATTCTTGTTTCTTCATACTGTTCCGGTTGAATGTTTATTTCTTCCTTCTGCTCCAAATCATTGATTTGAGTCCTGGCTTCCTTCCCTTTGCTGTTGGTTCACTGTATATTTTTCTTTATTTCATTTTGCATAGCTTTCACTTTTTACTCTACTTTGCGACCTTACTCAACCATTTCTGTGAGCATGAAGATTACCAGTGTTTTGAACTCTGCATCTGATAGGTTGGCTGTCTCTTAGTTGCTTAGTTCTTTTTTTGAGGTTTGATCCGTTCTTTCATTTGGGCCATATTTCTTTGTCTCCATGCACCTGTAATGTTAAGGGATGGGGCCTTAGGTATTCACCAGGGTAGGGCAACTCACATTGGTACATTGAGGTGCTGTATGTGTGGGAGGGGTCTGAGAGGGAGCAGTGCTGCTTGCTTGGCTCTCAGCCCGCTTGCAGTCACTTCCCCTGCTACCCATAAGCAAATTGAGCCCTTTTAGTGCTGATTCCCAGGTGGATGGGTTTCTGTCCTGTTCTAGGACCCTGTGGGTCTCTCCAGTGAACACTCCTGTGAGGCTGGGAGTTTCTTCTGCCACCATAACCCCCACAGATTTTTACCGGTAGAGGTTTCGAGGCTTTCTTTTCCTGCACTGGAAGCCTGGGTTGCACAGTCCGTCTTGCTCCCATGTTGTTCCTCCCTGGCAATCCCCATGCAAATGTGAGACCACCAGCTGCCATCTCGCCCACCCAGTCCTCTGCCCTGCCATGCATCCTCTCCACCTGGACTGTCCATCTCCACCCCTCCTACCAGTCCGGATGAATGTTTCTTTAACTCCTTGGTTGTCAGACTTTCATACAGTTTGATTTTCAGGCAGTTCTGGTGTTTTTTTGTTTTTAAATTTGTTGTCCTTTTGGTTGTGTGTGGAGGCAGTGTATCTACCTATGCCTCCATCTTGGACAGAGGTCTGCCATTTTATTCTTTAAACTCTGTTCCTTTTTTTTTTTACCTTGTTTTTCTACTTCTTAAAGCAGAACCTTTATATTTGTTGTAATACAGTTTGATGGTAACAAACTCCTTTAGCTTTTTCTTATGTGGAAAACCATTTATTTCTTCTTTGATTTTAATTGATAGCCTTGCTGGGTAAAGTAGTCTTGGTCGTAGGTTGTTACTTTTCATCATTTTGAATGTTTCATACCTTCTGTCTTGAAATGTTTCTGTTGAGTGATCAGCTGACAGTCTTAAGGGATCCCCCTTATAGGCTGTCCCTATCATCTCTTCCTGGATCCCAAAACACCAGACTCTTCACATGACTCTAGTCTATACTGCCCTCTCTCCAGTGGAACCCAAGGTAGGTGGCTGTGAACCCAATTTTCCACACTGGCTCTTTAACAGGGTGCTTGTGTCTCCAGTGGACTCTGCCTCTCCTTGGTGGACAGAAACCCTGCCTCTTTTCACAGTTAGATGCTAGACGTGTGCCTCTTCCTGGCCCTGCATCTCTTGGTGGGGGGCGGGGTGGTTCTCACAGCTGAGATATCACTCTGGCACCTCAGGGATGGCACATGGAAGTGGGGGGCCAGACTCTTTCATGTCTCTGCCCTTCCTGCCAGTCTTGATGTGGCTTCTGAAAATCTGTGGTTATAAGACTCCTCTTCTGCTAGTCTCTAGTTGGCTTTTCAGTATGATTGTCCCTAAATTTTTTTATATTTCTAGTTTGGTCCTGGGAGGAGGTGCATTCAAGATCCATCCACCTACTCCACAGCCATCTTGAAAAATAATTGACCGTTTTTTTTTTTTTCCTTATTTTGAATATGTTATTCCATTCTCTTCTGGCCTGAAAAATTTCTGCGGAGAAATTTACTGATAGTCTAATGCATTCCCTTACATGTAACTTCTTTCTTTTCTCTTGATGCTTTTGAAATATTTTTTGTCTTTGACTTTTGACAAACTTTATAATGTGTATCCTTGTAATCCTTTTCAGGTTCACCATATTTAAGGTGCTTTGGGCCTCTTGGATCTGGATGTTTATTTCTCTCCCCATGTTTGGGAAGTTTTTAGCCATCATTGCTTTAAATATAATTTCTTTCCCTTTCTCTTCCCTTGAATTTCCATAATGTGAACATTGTTTCTTTTAATTGTGTCTTATAAGTGTCATAGACTTTCTTCACTCTTTTTTATTCATTTTCTTCTTTTTTTCTTCTCTGAATAATTTTAAATATCTTATCTTCCAGGTAGTTGATTCTTTCTTCTGCATGGTCAAGTCTGCTCTTAAAACTCTCTGTTGAATTCTTCATTTCATTTGTTATATTTTTCATCTCTAGGATTTTTATTTATTTTTTTTTGATGATTTCTATTTTTCAATAACTTCTCATTTTGTTCATGTATTATTTTCCTGACTTCATTTGTTTCTGTTTTCTTGTAGTTCACTAAATTTCTTTAAGAGGATTGTTCTAAATTCTTTGATGGTTTATAGACCTTTATTTATTTAGGGGCCTTTTTTTTTGTGATCGTTGGTTCTTTACATTGGTATCTGCACATGTGAGTATGTGGGATCCTGTCTGAGATTTTGCAGGGCTATTTATTTATTTATTTTTTGGCAGAGATAGTTTTTCACTATTCAGTTCCTTTTTGGTTTCTGTATGTGCCTGCTAATAATATTCTTGGGCATGTGGGGTCTGCTATTAGTGTCTATTTTTGAACAAGGCAATTATTTGATCTCTCAGGTAAATAGTGGGGGGTGGATGAGACACTGTGCCACTGTCTGAGAACAGCTGGGTAGGACTGCTGGCTTGGTTATCTCTTCAAAGTGAGGCTATAAGAAGGGTTCCATGATTGTCTGGATTTTTTGGTTAGGCTTATTAGACAGTTGAGACTGGCTAGTATGTTCAGCAGTAGGTGGGGCTATGAATTTACTTCACTGCTATTTGGGGGCTCAAATCAGACAAGTGTTCCCTGAATATCCTGGTCAGGTGAGGCTACTGGTTTTGCTCTCTGACAAGGAAATCCATTGGCTGTGCTCTCTATTCCAGTGCCAAAGCAGGGTTCTTGGATGGGCTGTGCAGCTTCCTATGTCTTCTGATAAGGTTTCTTGATCAGGAAAGCTAAAGGATGCATTTAGCAATAAGTGAGGCTACTAATTAGTTTCCTGCCTCAGAAGTAAAAGCAACTCCAAGGCCAGTAAGGCCCTGTGTTTTGGTCTTGACTCAAGCTGACCCATGTACCAGGTTTCCTAACTGAACAGGGTCCCTGGCGTTATTCTGGGGGCAGTCAGTTCTGCCCACCTGCCTCGGCTCAAGCATTGTTATGTAAACAGAAGCTTCCACGTGTGCTTGCCAGTTTTTGCTGTGAGATGGGCCCTGGGCTGTGCACCACAGCAGGTGGAGCTATGGACTTATCTCTCCTGCCTGGGTGGGCCTGGAAGGGCCCACTTGAGGCAACTGCCAAATTTTCCCCAAAAGCCTTTCTGACCTAGAGGGCCCTGGAGCTGTAATTTGCAGTGGGTGAGGCTGATTCAGCTCTTCTCTCTGGGTATGGGCAGACCAGGCTCCAGGGTTAGCAAAATTTCTCCTTTGAGGACCGGAATCAGTCAGACCGGGGCCATACCGAGTTCCTGAGGTCAGAATGTGCCACCAGCTTGATTCTGCAGATGGAGTAAAGTTGCTTGTCGGCACTACTACTTGGGCTCTGCAGGTAGAAACTTGGTCTGCCGAGATACATATACTGGAAGCCCCTCTTCCATTCTCTGTCCCAGTCAGATTCCCAGTAATTGAGCCCCCTACTTTCCCCTGCAATCCCGAGGGCAAAACCAGAACAGGGGCTCCCACAAAGTGACCGACAGTGCTGGGGTGGGGGGGATGGATGTCACCACTGGGCTCTCTTTTCTAACTGCAGCAGCCGTAGGTTTAGGAGACCTCTTGGTGCGATGCTGTGCCACCCTGGGGGAGGAGCTGTGTGGTCAGTGTGTAGCTGCTCCTTCTACACTTCTAGTGTAGTCTCTCTTGGTCTCTGTAGTGCATGGGTGCTCCAGCCTCATCCCTGTGTTCTAAGATTCTCTCAGTGGTGTCTTGTCCACGGATAGTTGTTAGTCGTTCTCACGAGGAGGTGCAGAGTCAAGAATGACCTTTGTCACCATCTTGGTGATGTTACTTTTATTACATTCTTTAATGATGGAGTCACCAGTATTTCTTTTTTTGGTTTGTTCTAGCCATCCTGAGAGGGCTGCCTTTTTCATCTTTTCATCACTGGAACAGGGAAATTGATCTGGGAATCTCTCATTCTCTGAAGCTTGTTCTGAAGAGAGTGGGATACCAGGTGACAGTTGTCACCATCATTTTACTGTGACTGGGCTAAAACTGGTACTAGGAATAGGGTGTGTCTAGTCCTGTAGGAGAGACTGAATGGGGCACCTAGATGGCAGAAGACACACTCACAGTGGGATGAGAAGGTGGGCGAGTGCGAACTGGGTGGAGAGCAGGCTTGTGAGTTTGGGGCCTTGGAGCTACAGGTGGATAGCGATTACAACCTTAGCTTTGGAGGACATCCTCTCACGTCATAGCCTCCCATCTCTTATTCCCACCGAGGCTCCGTGTCCCTTTTACAATCTCCTCTCACTGTACTCTTGATGAGAAGACTCCCATTTGTTCAGGTTATAGTTTTTAAAGAGGCAAAGTTATTGGGTGGAACACATTTGGTAGGCTGGCAAGGATGTGCCAGTAGTTGGCTAGTTGGGAGACACACTCTTGAGTACATAGGGCCATTTCCCTCAGCTCTGCCCTTGGGAGAGACATTGATGTGGAGAAGAGATCAGGACCACCTCCCCTGCCCCATCACCCATTATATTTCATTCTTCCCCAGGAAAGACTTTTAAGCTGTAGCCAGGGAGACACTGTCTGAGTAGCACTGAGCTCAGCTAAGGACTACAAAGCCTGAAACAGCTGCCATCGTTTTGTAAACCTTAAGTATATAACCTTGTGTGGGCACCTTGGTGACACAGTGTTCACTTGGGGGAGAAAGGGGTTTATCTGAACCATCCACTCTTAGTGGCACGAAAGATTTCGTTTTACTTGGCAGACACATATTAATTAAGGCAAACTCCTGGAGGCGGGATCCTTTTCTTCTCTTTGCACTCCTGGCTCCTACAGAGTGCTTTGCACGGGGTCACTGCTTAATATCTGTCTTTTGAACAGATGAATGATGTGTGGATTATGCACTGTCCCTATGGTAGCTATTGACAAATTGGGACAGATCACTTGGATTCATGCACATTTTCTGGATGTCTGGAGCTAAACGGCATCCCAGCAGCTTGGACTTCTTGCCTTTGCAAGGCTGTTCTAATGACGTCGTTGTACTTTCCTGTTTGTGGGCTGGTCTGGGCCCCATCCTGTTCCAGGGACGAACTTGGTAGGATCAACAGTAGCTGTGGCTTGGAGAGAAGGTGAAATGGAGTTGCCTGCTTCTCAGGAATGCCTTAGAATCAGGTGCCTTTATTCATAGTTTTCTATTGGTTTGTACTTAGTTCTGTGGCTTTTCTGGTCTCTTGGATGTTCAAAATCTAGGGACATTTCCTAGGTATAAAATGTTGCTGAGAAAGTAAAAAATGTAGCTTAATATAGGTGACAATACACCCAAGGTAGCTTGACTTAATTGCAGGAATGTTCTTCCACTCAGGACCCTGGAGGTGATTAGCTTTGTGGCAACAAGACAGAACCTGAATTTTGGGGACTCACAAGCAGAATAGCGTCCTTCCGCATCCCTGTCAGTGTTCCAGGCCTACCGTAGTGGCTCCTGACTTTTGCCTCCTGTTTGCGCCATCTTCAGCCCATCCCATAATCATATCTCTCTCCACAGGTATTTTTTGAGTTATCCATTTAATGAGGCGTGTTTTTCTTGAGCCCCAGCAAGATGACCTGCTACATTCACCCATCCATCCATCCATCCATCCATCCATCCATCCATCCATCCATCCAACCATTCATCCATCCATCCATCTGCCCGCCAACCCACCTATCCATTCATCCATCCAACATTTTTGAACACCGAATGTATGACAGCCACTGTGTGACACTGGTGATACAGTGATGAATGAGACACAGTCACTTCCTTCAAAGAGCTCACAGTCTGGCTTGGGAGACAGACACAAGCAACATGTAAACACTGCACAATAAAGGGTGAATGTTATGTGCATTTCAGACAAAGAACTATGGGAATATAGAAGGAGTAGAGAGATAAGGGAAGGAGAGAATGACTCCAAAGACAATAAATATTTATCACAAAGCTTAGGTAATGGTGAGCTTCTCAGAGATCCTCCTCTAAAGCATTGATTTTTCATCTTTGTGCTTTTAATAGCAAAATTATTTTTCTAAATTCTACATGGACCACACTAAATAAAACAAGCAGAGTGTCTTCGGTTAAATTGGGGGTGGGTGAAGATGGGGGTGGTGGTCTAGAGAGCTCACTGCTTGTCTACAGCTGGGCTTTTGAGCCTTGACCACTACTGTTCCCAGAGTGATCAAAGATGTATCAATTCTCATTGCTGCCGAGGACACAGCTTTGCCTTGGGAGGGCACAGAACCTACAGGCTTGTTACAGGCAAATCTCCAGGGGACTTTGTTGTTCCCCTATAGGACCCAAAGGGACAGCTCGGCTTTCTTTTGGGAAAGAGCTACCTAAGTATAAAACTTAAGAGGTAGAAAGCAGGGATGCATTTGAGTGAGTAATCAGTTTCCCTTTCTGAGAATGGAGTTAGTTGTTGGGCCTTACAACTTAGCGCAGGACTGTGTGGTTGTGCTAGCCTATAAGGTGGGCATATCTCCAGTGTATGATTTCTTATGAGGGGAAAAGCCTGTCCTGGAATTTGTTAGTGCAGAGTTATCTGCAGGAGGAGCTGTGTTTTTTGTTGGACCTTGTCCACAGTTGTCCAAGGAACTGAGGAAGAGCCATGGGGCTTTCTGGGGATGGCTGTGAGGCTGCCTGGTAGGAGACAGTAATAGGCCAGGCCAGCAGAGGAGGGCTTACTTGACCATGTCAGTAGATATTACCAGTGCTCCAACCAGTTGAATGTACTGAGTACTTACAACGTGATATCCCTGACCTAAGTGTTCTGTATATATAGGCTTAGGAAATCCTCTTAACTTCAAGCACCAGGTATTAGGTATTATTTTTAACCCCCATTTTGCCAGTGATGAAATTAAGGCACAGAGAGTTTACAAGGGTAATTAGTGGTAGGGCTATATGCAAAATGAGGCAGTGCAACTCACCAGAGAATGCTCTCGAGTACCTTCTAGATCTTTAACTCCAACTTGGTGATAGAAGCATTATCCAGTGTCTCAAAAATTGGAGGGTCTTACATGGGATTTTAACTCTAATTGACCAGTTGCAGAATGCAACATATTTACATATTTAATATGTAACATATATTGAATGTATATTTATATATTTTTTATTTTAAAAAGTGCTCTGGATGTAGGCAGGTAGAAGGTACTAGGCTGCTTTGCTGCCCAGTAGAGAAAGGTTAAAAGAAATGTAGCATTTCCTCTAAAGCAGCTCCCACCTGACAGGACCTCAAACTGTTCCTCTGAGCCGTATCTCCCAGTATGCAGTCCCCAACTGGTGACTTCAGTAGTGGGGGACCTTTGAATTGGGACTGCAGACTAAGGGGAATATGCTGGTTTTCATTCTTTCTTCTCTGACTGAAGCTCAGTACTCTTCTTCCCATAGTTGCCCTGGATGGGATCTATTTAAAAAAGAGGATGCTTTCAACCTACGCGACTAATGTTCAAGGCAAGGTTATGAAAAGGGTACTTGCTAGGGCATCCCCATGTGCAGCCAAAGACTGGTGGTTTTCAGAACATTAACCTTTTTTTTTTTAATTAAAAAACAAAAACAAAACCCCTCTTTCCCCCAATCCCAAACTGTATGGCTCCAGCAGTGCAGTCTATCTAGGTCTTTTGATTTTGCTACCCACGGCTCTTCCACTAATTTTTGTTTTTGTTGACAAATTTATAAGCAGAAAGTTTGGGGTTGGAAGAGGCAGAGACTGGAAACTTTCTGTGGATTTTCATTAACCATACTCTCTCTGTCCCTCATTATCAGGGATAACTAAGATCTGCTTTATAAAGGAATAGGGTGCCTGTGCCATCTTGCAAGGAGAAGTTTAGGAGTTTTTCTTAGAATCAAACATTAAGCAAGAAAAACAAATCTAACATAAAACCCAAAGCTAAAAAAAAACCCAACAACAGTCCAACAGAAAATGCCATTCTGTTCCAACTATGGCCTTTAGGAAAAATTTCAAAAATATTCCTTCAAAGGGCCAAGCAGCAGGCTTCCCATTTAAGCTTTGCAACTATTATAGGATGTCTCTCTCACATAGCACTTTGAAACTTTACCCTTCTCATCCTGAATGATCAAATATCTTCTCTTGCTTTCTCTCATCTTGCAGTTCTTGAATAGAACCACCGTGGCTCTCCAGCAGGGTATAGTTTCAGTGCCACATCATTTTGTGCACACTGGTGCACACCAGCATTATTCTTGGATATGCCTTTCTTTTACTTTTTTTCTGAGACTAAAGAGAAAATATTCAGAAAGGCAGTTGGGTCTTCTAGATTAGGGCAGATTGTGGACACTTTCCAGGGGTCTTCTGGCAGTGAAGGGATTGCTTTGTTTTGCCACCCACAGCACCCTGGGTAGAGATTTTCTATGGACACTGGTAAGGGGATGGTTTTCCAGATGTCTCTTGCTCAAATGCACTCAGAAGAACTTCCCCCCACTCCGTGTTGTTGCCAAAGTCAATTTATTGAATATTAAGTCAAGAAGCCAGTGGTATAATTTCAATGAAAAATATTCTGTGTCACTCCAGACTTAAAAGAACAAAAATACCCCTTAGAAACAGTGCTTTGAAAAATAATCACACTAACATTACACACAACAGAGTCCTTTCTTAAGCTTTATTTAAGAAATCGAGTACTATATAGTTCAATATATATAAGACACATCCAGTATTGTGTTCCTGATAGCAAGTGCATAGATTTTGTTAAGATATCATTTTCACTCGATATAAACGTTTCATGGTCACATGAAGATAATATTCCCAGTGATTTTGTCCAAGCATGAGGAAAAAACAGAACACAGCAAAAATAGTGAACTACAACAGAGATGAAAAACAAAAACAGTGAGTTAGCAGAACAGTCGATTCCTGATAAGTGAATAAGCTGATTGTTTGGTCACAATATTTTATTCACTTATCAGGAACGATTCACAGTATGTTTATGTTCACTGTGTTTCCTAGCCTGCCAGCTAAGAGTCCCGGGCCATGGTAGCTCATAACTGCTGTCAGTTGGGCAGACATGTGGCTTCCATCAGTAAGGTAAACGTTGGCAGTTCTGTAATTTTCTAAGGTGGTCTGTGCATGGCAAACAAATACACCTTGCTAACACTGCAGCAGTGTTTTACAGAATTAAAATGGTAAGTATGAATTTAAGCAGGGATCAGCTTTACAGTCATGAGTGCTTAAGGTAACTATTTTTGTCCCCTTCTTTGGAGAATCATTGTTTTTGTTGTTTCTCCAGAACAACAACAACTGGCTTTGTCTTTCCCTTCTTTTACTTAGCATGAGTATTCTGCCTTGTGCCAAATGGTGGAGATATATATATATATCTTACATACTTAAAAAAAAAAAACTTGCTCACCCTCTTTACGTATTGCCTTCCTCCCCTCCCTCACATCCCCCATCAAAAAAAAAGAAAAAAAGAAAAAAAGAAAAATCACACCCTTAGCCATCTTTTCCCACTAGTATAAGCTGTGGGTTTTCAGAGGCAAACTGATGAAGGCTATGATGAGATTGACAATAGAAGGAGTGGCAGCAAGTCAGCTCCCATCTGTGCAGGTTGGAGCTGCTGTAAGTCACTTCGTTGAGGTGTGTGGCCTTTGGAGGAAAGAGCCTCCTTTCTTCCACCTCACCAGGCCCCTTGGTTGTTGAGCCCACTAGAAAAGACAATCTGGGGGTCAGAGGGGCTGCCGAAACCAGAGGTGAAGGGCCTGAGCACCTGCTGGGAAAATCTCATTGGCAGCCAGAGGAAGGCTGCCCGGTGCTGGGTGACCTGAGTCAGAGCTTGTGCGTCTGAAAAGCTGGAAGGAGAGCTAAGACACAGGGAGCAAACATCCATGGAATCTTTTAAGAGCACTTGGAGAGCAGTCAGATTCCTGAGCATAAGAGATGGGCAGAAAAGGGAGGAGGGCCTGTGGCTTCAGTTTCAGAGGGCATAGAAGGAATTGTGTTTTCTTTAGTTCTCTTTTTTGATAACTGGGTTGGGGTGATAGTGGGGGTGTCAAGGCTTTTTAAAAAATATAGGTTCATTCAGGAGGGAGTATGTCGATTCACAGGGCATTCTTGGCTTTCATTTGGAAATGGACCATAGATTATGAAGACTGAAGCATGAGAAACTTTACCTCCTCCCCCTTCCACCCCACCCAACCGAGTAGAGCTTCCATTTGAGCACTTGGACGTATTTCTCTTCTCTTTCATTAATTTTAATAATTAAAGTTGCTCCTGGATTCACTTAGCTCTTAAAATACGTAATTTAAATGACTTTTCTATGGATCTCTCTTGGTTGATGGGAACACATAGACTTAAGTAACCCTTTTCACATATTCTATTCACCAGATAAGTTTATTTTTTTGCCCTTGAGTTCACCTCTTTTAAAAATGTGATGATTAGTTTCTAAGAAGAGTATGCCTGTAGTGTTATGCCTTTGGACTTGTGGGTGTAGACAGAAGTTATGCTGCTCTTCTTCTTAAGTTTCTTAAGGTTAGGCAGCAAAGCAGAAGCAGTTTTAAATGAATGTTAAGAACTGCATACATACACCTGTGACGGAGGGAGAGAGGGGCGAGAAGAAGAGGTGGCGAGGTCAGAAGAAGACAGAAGGTGGAATTTCCCAGTGTGGCCAAAAGACCATAGAAGGTCTTGGCAGATCCAGCTCTGTAGGCAGTTATTTAGGTGAATCACAGACATGAGTATAAATCTTGGAAGCAGTGATTAAAATGGGCTGTTGTACATAAATCAGAGGTGGCTGGTGTGCAGTTTCCCCTTCCTCCAAATCAGATATTCACTTAGGTGGAATCGACTGTATCTTTTTACACAACATATAGAAAAAAACATACGTGAAACAGTGAGGCGTATAGATGTATCACCAACATATAATGACTACCAACAATACAACACGCAGAGAGAGAAACAAGTATTAGGAAAATGGTTTAATATTGGAGACAGAAGCAAAAAACTGCATCACACAATAACATACGTTACAAAAATAAGTTTGACTGTTTCAACTACACAATTATGTTCACAATGAGGACGGAAGAATCGGAAAAAACTTTGATCTAAACAGCAAAAAAGCAAACCCCTAAAGTTTTAACTAATACATTTATCCACTTAAAGTGACTGAGTACTTCTAAAATCTAATTACCTTATTGTGTAACTGCACAATACAGAATAAAAAGTGAAACTTACCGCTGTATTTTAAGACAAAATTCTAATGCTAGATATAAGCAAAGGGAAAAAAATCAAGCCAAAGTTTTTAATTCTCAAAAGAAAAGCAACTTTCTTTCTATCAACCAGAAATCAAACTTGAAATCAGTCATTGTCAGGGGGCCCACTAGAGTAAGCCACAAAAATTTCCATTTTTTTAATCTCCAGTATAAAAAGTTCCACTGGTACAAAATGCATAATAAGTACAATCAGTTGTAGAAATAGGAAAGCCTGCATTATTATTATTATTTTTTGGCTCAAATTCCATCACACAACAAAATCCAAATGCATCAATAAAACAAACAATACTCAATGGTCTTACAGTTTCCACTAGGTTGCATTAACTTTGGCTTTTCTCAGACAATATTTAAAAACTATTTTGTAATTCTAAACAAAATGATATTATTAATCTACAACAACAATTCTCACAGCACAGAAAAACACAAATACATTTTTTTGTATGACATTATTCAAAAAGGTAATGAAACTACAAGTTTTTTTTAAAATTTTATTTCTTTGTGTTAATTAGCACTTAAGATAATAATAAAAACAAACAGTAAAATGAGTCCAGAGTAGCACAAGCCAAAGAACTAGAACCCCTACGGTGAAAGAAAGGTGAACTTGTTCCGCCTTGAGGACTGTCATTTTATCACAGTTCTCTAATTTAGTTTGAAAATGACTATTCTTTACACTTGATTTAAAAAAAAACAGCAGTTTCCCTGTGTTTTCTCTTCCAGCACAGGCCCTCGCACCCTTGCAGCTTTTTCCTTTTGATATTAAAAGATAAAATGACTAAAAGGACAAATTGTCTCTGAGGAGGGTTACCTTAACAATGAAACATGCCAAAAAAAAACACAAAAAAACCAAAACCAAAACCAACCAAACAAAAAAACCTAAAACCCCAGAAAGAATGGACTTTCCCCCTAAATGCGTCTTGGTTGCCTGCAAAATAAGAAACACTCAAATTAAGGTGTCCACCCTGAGCCTCTTGTCAACTGCACTCAGTTCCTCTGGGGGAGACGCAGTGGGTGAAAGGAAAAGAGGGCAGGAGGAGGGCAGCTTGCTTCAGTGAAGAAATCAGAAGAAATTGTTTTTTGAGATCTATGTAGAGATGGGTAAATGAAGAGATTCAGAATGAAACAGTCTAAGTAATTCAGATGGTGTTCTCTTGCGTTCCTATGCATGTATCTACATACCACCATATGCTATATATGAGAGACAGGTGGGATAACTTTTGTTTCAGTTGGTTGCTGCAGGAAGTACAAAATAGCCCTCAAAGGATGAAGGAAGGCCCCAGCAGTAGTAAACACGTGTGAGGATAATACAAATCATTTCACTATAAGTGCATGTGCCATAAGAAGGGATTTTTTTTTTTTTTTTTTTCATTATTAGAGGCTAGTCCTTTCCATCCCAGGGCTATCACATCCACACACACATTAAACCAAGTGGGGTGGTAAGTGGGAAAAGGAGGAAGGAAAGGGAGCCAGCAGTTTCAGAACTCCACTACAGACAAAGAAGCTTCCAGGGGCTGCTTTCAGGAAGGCAGTTTTTGTTGGGACTGTAATGTTGACATTGGGATTTGTCAAGACAGCAAGAGATCTGCTCACATGAAGTAAAAGTCAAAGTAATATGGCACTTCAAAAAGTGGCAGCAGGAACTGATGCAAAGTATTTGGTCAGTAACTTTGATAAAGAACTGAGTTTTCCTTATGTGGTTAGTAAATGCATTGAATTAAAACAAAACTAGGAAAAGGACTATCAGCTACCACCAGACACCTTGTTATTCAGAGGTATCCACTGGGGTCAAAGAAATCCCCAGCACAATGGCTGATTAGAAATATTAATAAGGAGTATTTAAAAAACAAAAGCAAAAATACCTCAAAAGACTACCCCATTACCAAGTCATTTAACTGGAAGGTATATGGAAATATTCTAAACTGGAACATACTACTACATCTGATCTCAAAAGCATACAGAATCTAAGATTTATTTAGGTGCTGAATCTATCTACCATCCCTCTCAGAAGGTTTATTTAATAAACTGTTTTTAAACAGAAGGAATTCCAGCAGCACATTACGAATTCTTTTTAAAAAAATGAACAGAAATAATCAAAAGTTAAAATGTTGTAGGGGGAAAAAAAGCAGAGAGAGTTAAAATACATTTATATTTTTCCTTCAGATTTGCTTTGCGGATTTTTTTCTTTTGGATCTTAACCAAAGGATAAAAAAGTAGTAAAGACAAAAAACAACTCAGAGAAGATATATGCAGGGGAAAAAAATCCAAATTAGGAACACCCCAAACAAACTAAAATGATGACAGTATAAAAGTTACCAACATTCCAGATAGCTCTGGGTAGAAAGGGTTAAAAGTTCAAAACTTTCTCACCTTAGAGGTTTCCATATATTATGAAGAAAATACATTGTGAGGTTGCCATCACAGCATTGATGTGCAGAGTGGTTAAAAAAGTGAGACATGGGCACTTATACAATGTCTTACAAAAAACATTATAGAGAAATAACAAACAATAACAATTTCAGGCAACAAGACCACAGGATAGCAAGTTAACAAACTTTTTAACCTCTTTTTTTTGTTTTTTGTTTTTTAAATATTAGGGATTTATACAAAACACATAATAAAATACCCATGTTATCAAATTACTTCTCACAAGAAACACACTGAAGCTCTAGGAAGGAAGTACCTTTGGAATTTGGCACTATATATTTTCACTTTTTTTCTTTAAAAGAAAAAAAAATCACATTTTGCTGAACACAAACACATCTAAATAGTCCACAATAAAAAAAAAAATGACATCAATGCTTTACAAGCCAACACAAAACTTATTCTGGAATAGATTTTTTTTTTTCCCCACATGAAATATTTTTTAAGCAAACAACTTTTTTTTGAAATTCTTTAAGTAAACCAATTCTAAACTTGTCTTATCAACAAAGAACATTAAGACCATAAGACTCGTGATGAAACCACAACTTAATTCACAGAAGCACCAACGCAACACAGTTTACAGTAACCTTTCTCCTGTACATTGAAACAGTATAAAATATAGGTAATTTCATGTGCATTAAACCATGGATTGTCTAACTGTGAGTCAGTTCAGCAAAAGGTGACACAAATAGGTAGCATTTGCCCCAAAACAGGGTAAATATTTTTCTTATACTAATCTACAAAAAGTGGTTCTATATATATATCTTAATGAGAAAGTGAGCCACCTAAAATGGCCTTATCAAAAAACTTTACACTGCCTGAAAAATGTAAAAACTATTACAGACCTCTAGAGACTTAAAATCAGACAGTTTTTTTCTCAAACTGTTTTTGGAAGTAGTCTGTTAGAAACCAACATTCTGTGTCCCTGGACACATATTGCTATTGTTACCAGTGACCGGGAAGAATGCCAATCCCTGTATAATACTTTCAAGTCTGTTTTATGAAAAGAAAAAAAATAAGAAAGAAACATTTTGCCACAGGTTTTTTTCTATAATTAATTTTTCTAATAATAAATTTCAGTCTTGCGTGAATGCAGCAATGTTTTTCACATTGACTTCCCAGAATTCATAGCTAGATGAGGTCACATGCAAATTTCAAAGGTCAAACTAGATCAAAGGTCAGTAGGAGAACCAAATATGATGTGAGGTCAGAAAGACATCAGAAACAATGACGGGACGATGAAACTTTTTTTGAGACGCCACAGGGACATGCTAGGCAAACGGTGAACTAACGGGCATGAAGATGTCTAGGGAGAAAACAAGGGAGAGTAAAAAGTTACACAGAATCTACGCAGCAGCAACAAAATCACTCTTAAGGGTGCAGGAGAAAAACTAATGCAAATCTTAGGTCATTAGGGAGTCTACGAGCCATCCACATAATTTGCATTTCTTACAATCTTTATCCACAGCACAATGGAACCCCAAGAGAATCCATCCAGAGAGGGAGAGGGGATGGATTCTGGGTGTTTTGGGGTGAGGGGCTGGCAAGGGACAGGGGAGGATCCAGTTTCAACAAATGTAACATAAGGGGAAAGTCAGACAACTGAACTGTAAACTAGATAATGGAAGTTACGAACAAAATAATCAGACAGATACAAACAACAAGAGGATAAAGCATGAAATTTAGGCCTAGGGTCCAACAATGAAAAAAAGCCCATTCCTAGAACGATTCCTTTAGAGACTACTTCAAAAGGGTCTAGCTAGCACAGAGAACTGCTCTTTAGGTACCCAATAAGTTAACAATAGGCAATAAATAACTTCCATTATTTCTGAGGCAGTAAAAATTTTGTACAAAAATAGAAATGCTTTTTTTACAAATAAAATTTACAGGCCTGTGGCTTTCTTTTTTATTTATGTATTATTTATGTATTATTTATTATTAAATTTATCTTTCAAGAAACATCAAGTATTTTCATTCATTTTTATTTTATTTTTAAACCCTGTAGCTTTAAGAAACAGATCTCTAAATCTTTTTTTACATTAATCCTTTCTAAGAACTAAAATAAACAATAACAAAATACACAACCAGTGTAATAACCTGACCAATAAATGTCATGTTTCTTTGAACCCTAAAATAAAATCCTACTTATTAAAACAAACCAAATGTAGTGGAAAGACGTTTGTATTGTTTTAAGTGCTTCTCCTGGCTTTTCTCTTGCTCTAGGCCACCACCTTGACCTCTAAACAGCTGGTGCCCTCCTAGGGGTACACAGGACAGGAGGGGTGAATTCTCCGGGCAGTGCTCTCAGGGCACCAGGGGGTCTCTGAGTTAGAATTGCACATTAGCCTTTGTTTGCCTTTTAAATTGTCAAGATGTCATTTATTTGTGTATGTTTTCCTTTAAAAAAGCAAAAAACAACAACAAAAAAAAAAACAGAAAAGGTAAAAGGAGATTCAAATCGCAAAACAAAGGAGAATACAGTGGCACAACTGGAGTTTACTCGATAGAAACAAGGTAGCCCAAGTTTTAAATATGGCGAACTAGGTGAGGGGTGGGAGGGGGAAATGGAGGCCTTATTGTAAAAATAACCGTCTCTCTTGGTAAAAGTTGGCAATGTGGTCCTCCTCTGCCTTTCCTGTTGAGAACAGGCTGGCTCGTGGGACTTACCCTAAGAAAGCTAAAACAAGAGCAGGGAGCCTCTGGGGTTAGGATCAGTAAGGTTTGCTGTCATTTTTGGAGCGCTTCAGCTGGACCTTCAAGCGTTTCATGCCAATCTGAAAGCCATTCATCGCCTGGATAGCAGCTTGTGCAGACACTGGATTGTCGTAGCTAACAAAACCTGGAAAACAGAAAGGGAAGGAAGGTGGGAATCAAGATGGAGAGGTAGTGGATAGAGAAGGGGGGCCAGGGCCCCACAGATAGTGCAACTGCAAATGGTGAGTAACATGTGCCGATCCCATGGACAAACAGGGCACATTTTAGGGGCAGCACTGGTAATGTCCACTGAGAAGCAGTGAAAGACTAGCTGGACATTTAATTGGGTTTGATGAGAAAACTCCTTTGCAGAAAGCTAAAATCTCCAACTCAGTTGTTTGAGTAAATTTAGATTTTTTGTTTACTGATTTCAGTCTAATCCACTTAGAATCCTTCTGCAAGAACCCCGGATACATGAGGAAGTGCTGCTCAGATAAGTGGTGGATACATATGCAGAGCTGAAAGGACCTCCAGAGGCTCGCATGCCCCAACCAGGCTGAACTTAAAAGGCAGGATAATCAATGAAAGGGCTGGCTAGCAGGGTGTGCTGCCGGAGACCCCCACCACCTTTCATTCTAGTTCATCTGTCTCACAGAGCCCACACTTGTTTGGCTATAGGACGGGGTCAGTGAATGTTATAACTCTAGATTAATTCATACTTGATTTTTAACATTTTAGAGTTATTACTGAGAGTCACGTAGGGATACAGGGGAAATGCAGGTCTTCTTCCTTATCTCAACTTCCATTTTCAAAGCTCCACTGAATTCAACAGAATGGAAATTGCTACCCTTGTAGTCCCAAGAGTTTGGGGGGGGCATACAGTCTAAACAGCTCGGGGCTTAACCACCACCCTAACAGAGTTTCCAGTATTCTCCTCCATTCCAGCACTCACTACCACAAAAGACAGGGAGGCGCGCTTTTGAAAAAGAACTGAAAATACTCTGCAAAGACCAAGAAACAGAATTCTGATCATATATTTTGTTCTAACACCAGGGAGTGAGATGGGGCGGGGGTGGTGGTGCCCGCAATGTTGAAGCAAAAGTGTTGAGCTTGTATAGCCCCTATTTACTTTTGGTAGTGAAAGGAAGCTATTATGCTAATTGCATTTCAGTTCTGAACATCAGCTGTTCAGAAGGTTCTATATTAAGCTTCTCCATATACCTACTATTAAAGTTGAAGGTTAAAGAGAAAATTCTGTTATAAACTAGAGGAGGAAGAACAGGACATAAATATATCTTTAGCAGAGTTCTCAGCTGATAAACATGCATATACGGTAGAAGGTTTCTCACAGGCAGGCTGTACTGCAAAATAGTGGTTTACATTTTTTGAAATCTAATTCCGAATAAATGTGATCTTGAATCTAAGGTGTTTGCTTGGACTTTGTCCTTTCCCTGTGGGTTTTCATTCAGAAGTAGCAAGATGATTAAAGAATGGAAATGGGTCAAAGAGTGTAATGGAGTACAAAACCTGGCCAAGAGGTTAGAACAAAAGAATGGGGTTATTAACCTATGACCCGAGAACCTAGGCCCCCAAGGAATTAAACCGGATCACTGAGAAACCTTGGTATGGGATGCTACAGCTTTTATAAAAATTGAAAACACCACCCATTAAACTAAATTGTCTGCTGATACTCAGCTATAACTTGCATTATTATGAATACACTGGTTAAGTAGCTTGTGGGCTGATATGAGCTCTTTTAAAAGCAATAAATTCTTTCTGAAAGTCCAACCATGAAGCTCAATCCTTTTCCAATCTCCAGATAAGCTCAGGACATTGTTTGGCAATGGGGAATATAAAAGTCTGGAATATAAAACCTTTGCAGGGAAGCTCCCAAAGGTAAGCTCATACTGAAACACACGCCCCTTATATAACAACTAACTCCATTTCGCTCTCTTCTGAACCATTACATGGGGGTTGATGGACTTGCTGCAGCAGCAGCAATAGGCTAATGTGTTCATGCTGACAGCCTTTCCACTTGGGCAAAAACTGACTTAAATGGTTGACATACTAATTCCCCTAACAACAGAAGCACAGACTTTCCTGGGCAGTAGCGCAGAAATTAGACAGACATTATGATAACGAAGTTTTAGAAGCCAAAACATCCTGGTTGTCCATTACCAGTCAGCCAGATACTAAGTTCGAATCTTTGGCTTAGAATCACCCTACCTTTGATATTTTACTTTATACCATACAATTCTATTTGTATTTCCTCTGGCCCATATGTATTCTGCTTTATTTTGTTTTATGCTAGTCGTAATATGTACTACCAACATGAATTAGTAAATTGGAGGGGTGACTTAAGCAACTGTTCTTTCTCAAACTGGGCCAGAACTTGTCAAGTGAGTAACATATACTCTGAACGTTCTGCCTCTAAACTACTCTGGAGACTGAAAGGGTTTGAAAAGAATAATATGGGCAGTAGTGAATGCTTTCCTCTCAGTGTAAAACATTAGTGCATGCAATGAACTTGCCTTCCTCTCTTGGAGCAGAAAATTGCCCAGGGAGGCAAAGTCTGGGCTGCTTAAGGAAGGAGGGCATGACAGCTCGGGCCGCTGAGGAGCCGTTTCCCATGTTCTCAGAGTACCTGCCCCTTCGTGCTCTACAGCTGCTCAGTTTCTGTAGGTCCTGTCTGCCCAACTTCTGGCTCCCGAATCCCAGCACAATGCAGCACTTTACGTGACCATGAGATAACGGTAATCGACCACCCTGTGCTCCTGGAGCTGCAATGTGGTGGGTGGTCGGCCCTCTCCCCTATTGGGAAGGTGTGCACAGTGTATCGAGATGAACAGTAGGCCCCGGTACAGTGTGTCACCCGCAACCATAGTGGCTCAGTCACGCTGAGCCTGGCGGAGTGAGGAATTAGTGGTAAAGTGGTTGCTGTGACACTCTGTATCAGGACAGCCAGCACTACAGTTCGCTAACCGCATTCCCATCTGGTAGAGTTTGTGGTTCAGTCTGTGAGATTTGAAGGAACTACTATTGCTCCACGATGACTAGGCAGCAGACATATGTAGCAAGGCACGTCCATAACACAGTATACAGTGTTACCTAATGTGTGGGCGTTTGATTTAATTTCCCAGATCCTTTCTTTTTCTACAACCCCCACCCCCTTTTTTTTTTTATTAAACAACTTTGCTTAGTCTGCTTATATGGATCCAGGGAACCGGGAACCACCACCACACAGGGAAGGCCCTATCCTGACTTCTCAAGTGTTTGCCATTTGCACCTTCCTTCCCATGACTCCTCCCTTGGGGATGTGCTGTAATATTCTAGCTTGGTTTCTTTTGCATACCAAAACACTTGCTCAGATTGGTCTGTTTGTCAATGAAGACTTTAGCAGAGATAACATTTCCAAAAGGCATGAACATCTGCAGAATGTCCTGGTCTCCAAACTCCTGTGGAAGGTGGTAAATAAAGAGGTTTGCACCCTCTGGACCTAAAGAGGAAACAAAAATCAAAGTAAGGCATCCTTCACATCTTTGTCCCAAAGCCGCCTCTTAGGAATGCTTTAACAACAGCCAGGCTAAACATGTGGCTTTCCCTCACACTGATGAGGACAGAATAGACAGATAAAATGTCATGTGCCAGTGTGTTTTTTAGGAGAGCAAACGTGCTTTATGTTTTTGTCATTTCCTCAGAAACACTGGTGAAGAATGGCTTCCTGTTCTCTGATAATTTTCTGTGGGTCACATCTGCTCAGTGCACAGGAGCAATATTTCAATCTCTTCATGGGTGGCAGTCATAGGACGGAGTTGGGGAGGAGAATGCAGGCGTGGGTTTGGCCTGGGTGGCCGTGTTTTGCAGTATGTATGCAGTGTCTTTCAGAGGAGAGAGTGTCCTGTGCATACTAAGCAAATTGCAGCAATTGAGAATAATGGATATAACAGTAATGCTACTTGGATTTCTCAATCATTTACCTAATTATCCATCCAGTTTTGATTTGCCAAATCTCTTAACACACAGTCTAATAATCATCTTTATTAGAAATGACTGGCAATGAGTCAAGGCAGGGAAAAATAGGTAGGTAGAGTTTTACAACTGTAATATACCACTGGGAATTAGCCTTGGAAATGAAGGCATGAGCTGCAGCAGCCAGCCCAGGACAAAGCTAAGCCAGGCCCTTTACTCTCACCCATCACCTTCTAGAAATACAAGAAACAAGGGCAGAGTGAGGAAAATCTGAGCTATGCTGGGTAAAGAGGCAAGTCCTCCTAAGTTCCGTTCCATTTCATTCTCCCCCCTCTCTAGCCACCTGCAAAAGAACTATCTGAAGGCTGAAAGCAGAAAAAAATGGGGAAAGGTGGGACTCCAAATGACCTGATGGAAGGCAATCATCTTTTAATATATAGCAAGCAAGGATGCTTTCCAGGTCAAAGGGTGCTCGGACTAGTTGCACATTCCTTCCCAGATGGCTCTGGTGAGGCCCAAGGATGGGATGCCCCTGGGCATGGTATCTGGGAGGGAAGGGAGCTCAGAAAATTGAAGTAACCCCTGCAACTGGTGCGCGGAACCTTACTGGCATTCACAGGAGGAACCTGGCCTGGCGATCCTGCTGGGAGGCCCCAGGGCATAAGCTGCAGTGGGTGGGAGTCCATGGGAACGGGTCAAAGAAAAATATAAATGGGGTAAAAATAACTTTGTGCAAATAAAAGGGATGAATATCTTTGTAAAGAAAAGTCAAACCAGTTTCTTCCTGCAAAATAAAATCATAAAATAAGTGTTCTAATGAATGCGGCTTTTCATAAGGAAAACTTCTTGAGGCAAATTTCTGAAGCCAGAGACGAAGCATTTCTTCCTTAAGTGTCAACACGACCAACTGACTTTTCTAGATTGCTCACACTTTCCATGGACATATCCATATCCAATGCAAAGGAGGCCGTCTGTGCATAAAGAGGTACAGTTGCAGACTTTGATCCCCAAATGTTTCCTGGCTTAAAAAAATTCTTAAAAATGCAAAGTATGAATAGATACAAAACCACAACACTGGAAATGGATGTTCTGAGTGTGCTATATGCCATGCCCGTCCTCTGTGATAGGTGTATTGGGCAAGTCTGGTACTATCCAGATTTAATGTTCCTTTCAAATAAAAGATCCAGACTCACAAATGAGGATTGATGGCACCCAATTTGAACTCTGAGGTCATCTTACCTCCCAAAACTTGGGGAGAAAAATGCAAATATACTGCCTATGCCTGGATAACCCTGGAATTCCAGACTGCTCTACATCTGGACTGTTTCCCTGCCAGATAGGGGGACCAAGAAAATATGAAGACAGGTAAACCCCAGGAGGCTTTGGTCCTCTTAGTCGTCATTTTCCCAGGAAAAATGCCACCCTCTCCTATTACAGACCTCCCGTTTTTTCCATCACCAACAAATAGTTTGATTTTGCAAACCACGAACATTGTTGACACTCAAATGAAAAAAAGTTAACCTGAAAAACCTCCCTTGTGTGCAAGGCGGGCAGCTACTGCCATAGATGCCAATGGTAAAAAGTAAAAACTGTTTCGAGAGTTCTACCTGCCCGCCTCACCTTTACCCTTAAAAACTGATTGACAAATGACGCACTCCCCAGGTTTCTCCTGGTACACATTATTTTAACTTGTTAGAATTCTGCTGTATTGCTGGTCTCAGCTGGTTGGTATTCATATTTTGTATTTCTAACAGAGTACTTGATCTAGCATAAAGCACTGGGGGTATTTGTATCAGGCCGCCAGCTTCCTGTTGGGTGTTGTTGGAGGCTCTTCCTACTTGTGAGTGTGTGACTTGCCTCCTGCAAACTCGGGAAGGGGGGAAGGCGTGAAAGAGGCCAGAGGGTGTCTAGGCGGGCAAGGTGGTGGATTTTCCTGGATTTAGATCAGTAGGGATGCCATAACCCTTCAGAAGACTTAAAACCATATGCTTTTCAAAGCCAGACTGGCTCGTGTTCCGGTGGCATAATACTCACCAGGCACATGACTAAATATATCACGCTGGCTTTCAACTCTCTTGACTAAAGGACAGAACTATGTAGTGGCAAATCTAAAAATCTATTTGATACAATTCATTATGGGATCTTTTTCCTTTCCCAGTATAACTTGCCTTTTATACTAATGTTAGTTAAACTAGTATGAAGATGGTTTACATTTCTTGAGCTCATGTTAACTGGATGAGAAGAAGGTATGAGAAAGTGAGATATGATTAAGAACAACAAAAAAAACAACCCACCACCAACAAAAAAACCCCTACACTATGCTACTGGTAGCCTGTGTACCTGAATCTACATAATCTGGAGTTGGTAATTGTCGTTTTGAACTGTTTTACATTAATTGCAGAGGGTTAATTACTGCACAAGCAATCCCGAAAACTCAAGGCAGGGACTAAATTTAGGGCCGTGGGCTGGAGTAAAATAGCTAGGAAAATGTTTCAAGGCTCAGACTCTATCCTTAAACCACTAAATTCTGAGTCTTCTGGTGACATTCTCCCCGCAACACAGGCCCTACAGCTGGCTGTAAGGCGCTGCCGGACAATGGAGAGGGTAGTAAAATGCATGTGGGGGCAACTGGTTTTTAGGGTCTCTCCTGAGGAGGTTATTATCTTACAGGACCCTCCTGCTACTCTTATTTGTCACCACTGTAATCAGATTGCAGGCAAAGAGACCTCAAAACAGGCTTTTGTGAAGTTGTGTGTTTATGACATTGCATCTCCACACGCTTGGGGGAACAGTTGTGCATGTTTTTAAAAATCTACAACGGTCATGACTAAGAGTAAAGAGAAAGCTGAAGTAATGAAAAGTAACTTAGATTTTCACATTATCTTTTATTTTAAACATTCTGATATTTATAAACAGAAAAATACCTTTTCCTTTTTTTTTTAACATGAGTATCTTTAAAGCTGTGTCCCCTTTAAAATTCACAACTTTGTAAAGTAAAACTATTCTATTTCTTTATAGAATACCACATTTAAAGTCAAAGTATTTAGACAAACAGTTTGGAATTATGGGGTGAGGGTGCAGGAGAAGGAAAAGAAATTAAACAACATTCTTTAACAGTACTTCCTGATTCTAGCTTCTTATCCCACATTCTTAACAAGTCAGAAAGAGAATAAAAACAATGTTGAAGAATCTGCTTTTAAAGCAACTTCAATTAAGAAGCCAAAAGGAAGAAAGAATAAGAGACAAACTCTTCCTATTTCGACTAGCTCATTAACTATTTTATAATTAGCTTTAATTTATTCTGAACTTTAACTTCCTGATGTTCATTTTGCTTTACTGGCAGAGAAGCAGTGTAATCAATAACTTATTTGCTACTCCCCAGAAGACCCCCAATTAAAGGCCGAGTCAACGCTAACGGCGGGTTTTATCATTAACCTGGAGACCACCGCCTGCTAGGAGGCGGGCCGCACAGGCGCAGCATGGCGCGGGCTCTGGGGGACCGGGGGCTGGCCGGCAGAGGGCGTCGCCCACAGGGGCTGGACCGCTTCGTCCTCCCCACTGAGGGGTTTTGTGTAGGGCGAGCAGTAATGCTGTTTTGGGAGAGGGGGTTCCCTGGCAATTTTTTGATGGCAGCAATTACTAAGCAATTGTGTATAAACACACAGTGGGTGAGAAATCCCTCTTAAGAGGTAGATGAAAAATCAAAAGATAAAAGAAATATAAGTCTGAACAGGAAAGAAGATTGGATCAAATGGTTTAAGATTATCAGCTTTCTTGAGTGAAAAAACATGAACAGTAGAAATAAAACAACTGCTTTCTAGCTCAGTCTAGTTTTTATGAAAAGTAGCTCTGAAGGCGAATGCTGCTTGCCGGGCGGGCCACACCAGGAGTGCTGGGGGCCGAGGGTGACACATACCTTCCTTCTGGCTGCCCGCCGCGCTCTGCTGCTGCAGCAAGCTCTGGCTGTACAGAGTGGGCAGTGCCGCCGCTGCGTACTGCTGAATCCCTGAGTAGGCCTGGGTGAGGGCGTCCATGGTGCCCGCTGTGCCATTCGTCAAGCCCGTGGCGCCAAGTCCTCCATTCAGAGCCGCCATACCTGAGAGCATTTGAGCAACTTTACAAAAAACCCAACAATAGAGAAGAGAAACAGCACTTTTCATTAGTGCTTTCCAAAGGAAGTTAGAGAATCATTTGACACAAGTACGACAAATAGCAAGTGCATGCAGCTAGCATACCAATGGAAGCAACATGAAATTAAATCAAACTATGAAGTCATAACTGACAATGGTAAAGATACGAACAACAGCAAACCAAAAAACCCCTTAAGCAATGATAACCCTCACTTCCTAGGCCAGTGATCAACAATCACTGAGGTGCTACAGTTAGACAGTACATCTTCATTCCATGCAGTGTGCTACTGGCAAAGTACTGTGGTTATCCTTTTGAAATAAAAGCCTTCTGTTGCTTCTTAGAGCTTAGAAGTGGGTAAAAAACATTACTGGCAGAGTAATGTAACATCCTGTAACATCTGTACACTTAAGTCCATTTATTAGGCTCTTTGAGGACCGAAGAGGTTGAGGTGGAAAGGATAAAATAAAACTTTTCTCCTGTAAGCTGTCTGATGAGGAAATGGCAGAGAAGACATGCTCTATATTCAATGATCCAGTGAAACGGCAGTTCCATTAACTGGCTTTCCTAAATAGAAGAACGTTGCCAGGACTAGGAGCTTAGGACTAGCCTTTAGCTGATGAAGAGTTAAGGCACAGGAGAAAATATGGACCCTTTCCCCAATGGCAGAGACTGAAGTTGCTTATTCAGTATGAAATGCTAGACGTGGAATGGGGCCATTTGTTTTCAGCAACAAATAGATGCTTAGACAGACAGACAAACACACACACGAACATTAATCAGTGCCCATGTAACTGGGGTTTTTGCCAATGAAAGAGCTCCGTGTCATATTTTTCAGTCAATTAAAGTTGACACCCGTTTCTGTGAGCTGGGTCTTGGCTATTCGCTGATGTGAACTGGACGTTGGCCAGCATACTTTTCTGATTTTTTCTGCTTGTATCCTGGCTGCTCTTTTGCTCTATTATGGTTGTTGATTGTGTCATATTTTCCCTGAATACTAAGTCAAAATAAGCAAGACTTTATAGAGTGTTAACTCTCATATAGGCTCAGGAAATGGAAGAGGTGACATCATAATAGCCTTTCATTCCTTTTATGATTAAACCTTTTTTTTTAAAAGATCTATTTCTGGGAGAACTTACTGAAAACATTAATGAAAATCCTGAAGGGATTTGGGCTATTGATCAGGGCTATTAAATAGCAAAGATGACTAACTGAAAAAAGCTGGTAAGGAGTCCAGTGAGAACAACTGAGGTAAGGATGCTTAGAAATTATGCCAGAACTGCCTTAACATTCCTATCGGTGTTTTTCTCCTTGCCATCCTCAGGGTGCAGAGGTGGGGAATATTATGCTTTCTTCATAGTGCTTGTTATTTTGACTTCATCTCTTTGATTAAAAAAAACAAACTACATACAAGATATGAATCAGACCACTGCTTTACAACAGAGGACTCTCACAGTGTCTCAGGTCTAGTATTCTTCCTAGGGGGCTTGAGGAGACAGAACTGGGCCCTGGGTGATGTTACCAACTACTGACAGAGGCCCGAGGGGCAGGAGAATAGAACAAGCCTACTGAAAAAGGAAAGCACGCACGCCCAGAGATGCAAAGGTAAAATGGGGTTAGCCAGCAGAGGTCCTGCTGACTCTGCTTTAAGTTCCTTATTGTGAAGGCGTCTAGTATCTGTAAGTTTTTCTTTTGTTAGGCAAATAAGTGCTGTTATGGAGCTTGGACATAGTTTGTCCTCCTAATTAAACAATCCCTTAGACAACGACTAACCACATTTACCTCACTGCCTCTTTTCTTCTCCATCCCCATTATTCTATACAATTGCTGAAGGGGTGGGGAGTAACTTCTCTTTTCCTCTGTTGGTCTTCTTATTTCATCCTCACTTCCCACTATTTGTATGAGTGCAAAGAAACATCAGTGTTTCTTTTCTGAGAGAGGTGAGAGGAGGTTGTAAAATAACTCAGGAAGAGCCGCGCGCAGTTGATAAGTGCCTCTGCTTTCATTTTTGCCAGGCCGTTAATAGGTGCTAGGGATATGGATGGTTAGGTCGTGCATGGGCTCAGCCCTCTGGAAAGTCAGGTTTCTCTGTGGGAAGAAATTCTAGGAAGAAAGCGACCAGTGATTCGCTCCTCCACTTATGTGGAGTGTATGGTTCCAGGTGTGCACTGTGGCCTACAGAGCTACGTGGAACACAGCGGCCTGACAAACAGGGCTGAAGACAGAAGCTCCACTTACAAAGAATGTCTCCGAATTCCCCTGACAGCAATGGCCTGGCTGGAAGCACTACACCTCCATGATACCTTGTCTGCCAAGGGCCTCGGAGCTTTCAGGCCCTCCCAGGTAAGACCGCGCAGGAGTGCCTTCCTGTGGTTCGCGGCCTCTGCGGCCCAGCTCCTCCAGGGGCTCAAATGTGGGTGGGATTTAACTGTCACAGTCACTGGTGGCCCTGACTCCTATCCCCTCTGGGACGAGCCCTTTTTACCGTCCAGGATAGGTGAACGATCTTCTCCTTCCCCACTTTTGCAATTTTTTTTTTTTTTCTTTTTGAGGCACAAGCAGAATGAACTTCATGCTCCTGAAAGATTGGATAGGAGTTTCGGGACTAGATTCCTGCGTGGCTTGCAGCTCCAGCCAGTGACGTTTCAGCAACCTCCCGCTTACACTTCACGGTGGTTGGCCCTGGTTTTGGACTCTACCTCAGGGCAAATCTGCTTTCTGAAGGGCTCTGCTTGCTTCAGCTGATTCCGCGTGGGGGGGAGGTAGTCATGCTGGTCTTACCTGCCTGGGGCGGGGAGGGAGATGGCAGAGGAGGTACCGAGTAAAAGGGGTGCACTACTCAGGGCCTCTCCAGCCCACGACTTTCCTCCATGGTATAACCATCCTTTTGAACAACACAGGAATAAAAATTCTAACAAGTATAAGTGCATTGAGAATATTTAAAACCAAAACTATCCTGGAAGTTCTGATGTATTTGCCAAAAGCTAAGGCAGAATAGGTAATTGATTACCTGGGAGAATTTGAAGGACCATCAAAGGAAGATTTCAGCCTCTGAGAGTTATTCCTGTGGATTAACTAATGTTATTCCATATTAAATAATCACATCAAAGATAACATGTCAGTTCAGCTGCTGGTATCTCATTACATCTAAAAACTTTGCACAACAGAAGCAGGTTTAAAGAAGGTTAAGTTGAAGAGAATGCTTTTCCTCTTCAAAGAATAGGGCTTTTCTTTGAAAAGGCCAAATGGATTGGTCATTTCGCCCCATTTAATCTAGGCTCCCATGAAAGCCACTGGGATGTGGAAGACCGGGACAGAGTGACTGGCGTGGCAAACCTCCACCAGGGGAAGGTCTCTGCAAATGATCTGTCAGTAAAGTTAGTGTGTATCTTGACTATTAAGTACTTTAAATTTAATTGCTCTCCCAAGGTTCTCATCTGATGGAGACCCAAGGAGCTGGGAGATTACTGAGTAGATCTGTGAAAAAGACACAGAAGGACCCCTCCTCCCATAAACATGAGCGTGAAAATTTTTTGCGGCTGCTATGAATGTGGTGCTGAAAAGGAGAGTCAGAGGCCAAGCACCACAAGCAAACTACAGTTATTTTCAAGCCACTCTGCTAAGTTTTCCACCAAATAAAATAGAGCAAAAGTGAAGAATGTATTGTATTCACACAGATTTGAAATCTGTTTACTGACATGTTTCCCCAGTGTAGGTGAAGGATATCCTTTTAAGCTGCAAGCTGACAATGAGAACTTAAGTATAAAATGTCTAGGACCAGGGTAGGTGAGTAAGAAAAGTACAATTAGTGACATTCATATGCATGCCTATGTTAATTACACGGGTCACAAGTGTGTGTGAGGTTGTCTGTGCTTATGTATGTGTCTAACTACACATATCTTTGTATGTTCCAATGACGCAGACCAAAACAGTCATTTCACACTGCAAATAAAGAGTGGCAGGCCACAATAATATGCCCAAAGCATCTTTTCTTTTCTCTCCTTTACAAAAAATATTTTTATTCACCAGGCATTTGTGGCTGGTTATATCCAGACCATCATAATTTTAAGCACTATATGGGTGAGCCATTTAAATAAGGAAAAATACATTTAAACATACAAAATCAGATACAGACTCTTGGATGGACATATCCACAAAAAATATTTTCATCTTAGTTCAGATATGAATTTAAAAAACATGCCTGTAGAGCCGCTGAATAATCTCTTAAGTGAAAGTGCTGATCAGTGAATCACTCACGTTCCTCGGACGTGGACAACTTCTGCTTTTAGCTTTAGTGTAGTGTACTATTGTTTTTAGCCCCACCATTTATGAATGTATAAAGGAAGGAAAAGGAGATCAAATTCAGTTAAACTGAGGTAACTGTCTACTAACTGAAACTTTATTTAGGGGGGAGGGAAAAGTGTAAACTTTATACTAAGATGGGTTGGGAATTAACTGTGGATTCCATCTATCTACTTCCTTCTTGGCTCCTTTGTCCACAGAAAGGAGCTGGCTCTATACAGTAAACCAGAGAACTCTCCTTACGGCAGCAAGCAGTCATTCCTGGAATGCAGAGGGGCAGGAAATAGCATGATATGGAAGCCGAGGCCAGCTATTTCAGGAGCTGCCTCTGTCCAGGTAACTGTTTCTTGACTACTTGTTTTGAGAATTCTTCGGTAGGACAGGTAGCATCATCATATATGTTGAGGGAGAACAGTCTGAAAGAGGCCACCTTATGTTAGGTTTTCTCTTTGTATTTGAGAAAGAAGCAAATATTAGCTGCTAGCCATTGTTGGGATTGTTAAACAGCCCTGAACTCATAACATTCACCAAATCAAAAAGAACGTGTTTTTGTTTTAGCATGATTTTTGATTTCATTAGACATTCTCCTGGTTCATACTCTCTGGTAGGAGCTGTTTGAAACTAGAAACGTTCTTAATTTCCCATGAACTCTACACACTTACATTAACCCAATGGCAAAGAATTTTAAAAAACAAAACAACTAAGCCTGTGGTCCTTGCCAGAAGCAAAATTTGTATAACACGGATCTCACACAAGACCTAGTCACAGTGTCTCTGCCATTCAACAGTTGTCCCCTCTCTAGCCCCTCATAACGATGGAAAATCCCAGCAAAGTACCACAACACAACAGGATGGAGACAGGCAGACCACATAGACAAGAGGACGACACACAACAGTCAGGAGCACGTGCTGAGGAGGACAGCCACTCCCACTGGCCTGTTACTTTGCAGACCAAGGACAGGCAGGCGATCAAATCAAAGTCCTTGTTTTAGGGGAACTAGGTCCTGGGGCAAGAGAAGCAGCATGAAGGGCTGTGTGCAAACACACACACCTGCAACCGAGGGCAAGGACAAGTGGGCTGGAGCGTCTGCAGAACAAGGTCAGAAACAGAAGTCAAGGCAGTGAGGGCCCTTGGAAAGGGGGGAGCTGGAGGCAGTTTTACTGGAATAAAAACATTTTGCTGTTGCATGAGTACCACTTCATATAGTATTTGCTAATGAAGAGCCATCATATATGGAAGGAAAAATGTTTTTTATTTTCTTCTTTTTGGCTTACGGTCAGATAAAACTCAGTTCAAGTTTTTGTTTTTCCTAGAGCATCTGAATAAAAAGACTTAATAAAACCTGAATATTTACTACCTCTAAATATATGATTTATTTTCTTATAAGGATTATAAGTATTAGCCTTCATTTGGATGAGTTCTAGGTTCTTTTTCACCAAATAAATTGCAAGGTATTATTTTTGAGCTTTTAAAGTACAG
>PVJD01002898.1:43733-182684 GCA_004026545.1 Mormoops blainvillei
CCCCCCCCCCCCCCCCCATAGATCTAAAGTGCCAGACGTGGGTAAGCTACCTAGAGTTCCTCAGTGAGTCCCTGTGTTTCAGAACTAAGTGACTCTGTAAGCAGTCTGCCTCAGCCCGTGGGGTAGAACGAAATCCCTGCAGAGCTGCACGATTAGTGAGCCGTGCCTGAAGGTGCTTAACAGAGACTCTAGACCATGTTCCCTTCGGGAGTGGCTCCTCTCTGCTCAGCTGGGTCTCCTTCGTTTCAAGGCCTCATTCCCCTCCCGGATAACTGTCATGAATCCTTGGGTTTTAGAGCTGGAGGGCACCTTTAAGATCATCTGATCCAGAACTTTCAGTTTTCAAATGGGAAAATGAAGCTCAGAGAGGGGCAGTGATTTGCCTAAGATGCTACAAGTAATTGCTTGCAGATTGGGGGCTGGATTCATGTGTCCTGATTTCCAGTCCATCGGGTTTTCTATTATTAGCACACTGCCTCTTAGAAGAACAGAACAAATCCAAAACCCAACCAAACCCCTCAAAACCTGCAAATACCTGCCAACCACAGAAATATATGGAAGGAAGTGCACGTGCTGCACATTAGAAAAAGACCAGAGTGGTGAGTGGTTGGGTGTTTTCTGAGGCAAAAGGAACCTTGACAGTGTCTGCCTGTCAAAGCATGTGCTCCTCCATCCCAAGTATTAGTTCTCCCTGTTATGTATCCTTTTTTAGGTCATTTCTGGCTGACCGTTTTCTGTGGAGAATTTGGGGGAAGGCTGTCCACCAGAGCAGCGAATACTCACTGTTTATGGTACCTGCAAGTGCATTAATATTATTCAGTCCAACAGTGGCGCCTGCCAGTCCTTGCAGAGTCCCGAGAGAGGTCAAAGAGTTCATGGCCGCACCAGCAGTGGAGTTGGGGGTTGAAGCAGCCACTGAAAAACAAAAAGAGGGTGGGACAATGGGGAAAGTACAAAATGAGTGAAAGCCAACTGGCCCAGTAAATAATCTGTCCTCACTGCAGCAGATGGGGCCGGGGAGTCTTGCTCATGTGAGAAAGACACATGGGACTGTACTTGTGGCACTTTTGACCATAATAAAAATCATCATAGCTGTTTGCCAGTACAATCGATACCCCCACTGCTGGTTGGGAGGGGAAGATTTGAGAAGTGGAGACCTGTCCTGGGAAGGCTCATCTCTCACTTGCCCCACTTTAGCCCCATGTGTCCCGATGTCCAGCCCAGCGGTTTTTAGAGGCCTCAGTCCCCGAGGCCTCCTTCTTATTCAGGTGAACAAATTAAGTAAGGAGTCGGGGAGTAAAATGGCACTGCTTGGCTTTCTGATTGTTTCTCCTTCGGAGCCAACATTTTCTCAATGAAGCTATGAAAAAAAAATCATACATCTTCCTGAATTTGACAGAAGTCTCTGGGACCCTGGTAGCCATGGTAATAGATGGGGTGGAAGATAGGAGATGAAACCTTTTAGTCTGAACTCTCCTTTCCCTGTTCTCTCCACCACCTCTTACCAAATGACAGTTTTACTGGAATATAATTCTCATACCATAAAATGTATCCCTTTAATGTATACAGTTCAGTGGTTTTTAGTATATTTACAGAGTTGTATAGCCAGCATCACTACCTAATTTTAGACATTTTTATTACTCCCAAAAGCAACCCATACCCTTCTGACACTGGCCACCACTGATTTGTGTACTTTCTCTCTGGATTTGCCCATTCTTGATACTTCATATAAATGGATCTTAAATACGTGATTTTTGTGACTGTCTTCTTTCACTTAGCAAAATGTTTTCAAGGCTCATCCATGTTGTAGCCTGTGTCAGTGCTCTCTCCCCTTTTATTGCTAAATAATATTCCATTGTATGGAAACACTACATTTTGCTGGTCTGTCCACCAGCTGTGGACATTTTGTTCATTTACACTTTTGGGCCATTATGAATAATGTTGCTGTGAACATTGGGTACAAGTTTTTATGTAGATGTGTTTCAGTTCTCTGAGTATACACATAGGCCTGGGATTGCTGGGTCATATGCTAAATCTGTTGAATATTTTGTAGAAATGCCAAACTGTTTTCCAAAGTAGTTGTTCTCCCTATCCTTTTTATAGCTATTATAAAACAGCTGTTATCAGTATGTTAAAGAAACTAAAGGAAACCATGCTTAAAGAATTAAAGAAAGGTATGATGATGTTTTATCAAATGAGAGAGCTAGAAATTACAAAAATGAACATAATGGAAATTCTGGAATTGATAAATGCCTCTGTAAATAACATTTCAACTCTCTTACATTTGTAGAGCTTTACAGTCTGCTGACTTTTTCACACACATCATCTTTATCCTGGTGATGGAAGTAAAGGCTAAACTCATCTGTGACCACGGCTCAAAGAAACCTTTGGTCCATTTCTAGCTGTGAAACTGCTGTGAGTATGAAACTTCCTTTCCATCTAGCACAGCCAGGAACTTCATCCATCTTCCTGGAATGGCCGTCAGAGACCACACACCATTGTTTGTGGTGCACGTCGCTTGGGATCCCATTAGGATGAGGCCAGGTCAAATGTCTAAACACTGAATTCCCCACCTTGTCACACTTCTGTCCATGTATGACATTGGCTTCTTACACCTCATAATGTATGTCTATTTTCTTTCTCTTTTTTAAAAAAAAAATTATATATAATCAAGTCATAGTTTCTAGGCCTTTTGTATTATAAAACTTTTCAAATACAGGCAAAAGCAGAGATAATAATGACAAACTCCCATAAACTCATATCCAGATTCTAGAATATTTGAGAACCAACACATTCCCAAAACCTGTGTATTTTTTTAAGTTTATTTTTATTTTTTTATTGTCACCTGAGGACATGCTTATTGATTTTTAGAGAGAGAGAAAGGGAGGGAGAGAGGAAGAGAAACATCGACGCAAGAGAAAAACGTCCACTGCTTGCCTCTCGGATACATCCTGACCAGGGACCGAACCGCAGTCCAGGCACGAGCACTGAGCGGTTCAGGGGACGATACTCTACCCAACTGAGCCACGCCAGCCAGGGCTGAAGTGGATTTTAAAGCAAATTTCAGACCTTATGCTATTTCACTTTTCCATACTTTAGTATGCAACTCTTAAAACTGGGACATTTTCTTTTAAAACCCCAGAGAGGGTAGTGTTGACTGTGGGAGAGGGGGGTGGGCAGAGCAGGGAGAGAGCAAGTGGGGAAAACTGGGACAACTGGAATAGAACCACAATTACAAAAAATACCCATGCCATTATTAAATCTAGCAACATTGGCAATAATTTCTTGGCTTCATTATGGATAATACCCTGTTTAGGATTTTTTTCACCTATGTTTATGAGTAAGAGGGACATTTATTTTTCCTTTTTGTACTCTCCTTAGTTTTGCTATCAAGCTTTTGCAACCCTCATAAAATGACTGGGAGAATGTCCTTATTTTTCCATTCTCTGGAATAGACAGTATACAACTGAATATTTATAATTTAAATGTTTGGTAGAACTTGCCAGTAAAAATGATCTGGACTTGATATGGGATAGTTATAAAATACTGATTACATTTCTGTAATAAAGAGGATTATTCAGCTTTTATTTTCCTCTTGAATCAGTTTTATTAAGTTACAGCTTTTAGGAATTTGTGTATTTGAAGATTCCAAATTTATATTGGTATTAAAGCCTAAGGTGCTGTTGAAAACCATAGAAATTTTGGTGGTGGACAACCAGGAGGAGCCTCGTAGCTCCGTAACAGCAAAATGACAGGCGAGCTAGGAGCTGGACAGCAAGAACCAGAGAAAGAGACAGGTAAGAGGAGTCCTTCCAGGGTCAGAGCAACTTCAGGGCGTGGCCCTGCGGGGGTGGGGGGAGGTGGGGGCTGGCGTGAACTGAATCTGGGTGGGGCGGCATTTTATGGCCCAGGGCCAAAAGCAACAGATCAAACAACTAGAAATTAGTGGGGGTGAGCAGCTGGACGTGATAATAATAGAAACAGACCCCCAGAAATTTAACAAGGAGATCAGACAGTGAGGTAGTCAGAGAGCCACTTGAAAGAGTTATGCCATTTAAAAAAAAATATAAGAGTGGCACAGCCCAAGGCTGTATCGTCTAAGGAGTGACATAGTATAGTGGAATCGGTTTTGCTGACCTAGTCTAGCCAAGTCACGAAGCAAAGAAGCAAAGAATAAGTTGGGTTTAGATGTGGGGGAAATAGAGGGAGGGGGATCAGTGTTCAGAACTGTTGTGATATATTACCTAAAATGTCCAGTTGTAAACAATTATGAGATGTGCAAAGAAACAAGAAAGTGTGATTCAGGGAAAAAGCAGGTGACAGAGACTGTATCTGAGAAGGCTCAAGTATTATACTTAGCAGACAAAGACATCAAAGTAGCTTATATATATGTTCAAAGAATTAAAGGAAACCATGTTTAAATAAAAAAAATGTATGGTAACAATGTTTCATCAAGTAACAGAGGGAAATTACAAAAATGAACAAAATGGAAATTCTGGTATTGAAAAGTAAATTACAGAAATAAAGAATTCCCTGTGGGGTCAGCAGGTGATTTGAGCAGGCAGAAGACTGAGCCTCACAGAAATGTGACACACCATGAAGCATGCTAACGTACATGTAATAGGGGTACCAAAAGTAGAGAAGAGAGCAGAAAAGTACTCAAAGAGACTTCCCATAAGAACAAAAGAACTTCCTAAATGGGATGAAAAACATTAGTCTATATATCCAAGAAAGTCAACGGACTACAAACAGAGTAACACAAAGAGACCATACCCAGACATGTGATAGTAAAAATGCTGGAAGCCAAAGATGAGAAAAATCTTGAAATCAGCAAGAGAAAACAATTGACTCATCATGTATAGGGGGACCACATTAACAGCTGGCTTCTCAGAACAGTGGGCCTGAAAGTGGTGGGATGACATATTCCAAGTGTTAAGAAGAAAAGTCTATGAATTAAGAATCTGATATCCAGCAAAACTATCTTCCAAAAATGAAGGAGAAATGACAACACTACTAAATGAACAAAAACCAAGAATTTGTTGCTAGCAGGTATGTTTTACCAGAAACACTAAAGCCAGTTCTTCAGGCTGAAAGCAAGTGATTCCAGATAGTAATTAGGATGTATACACACACCAAAAGAAACCCCCAAAGAACATTAATGAAGGTAATTATAAGAGAGAGCATAATTGCATTTTTCCTCCTTTCTTCTCTTAATTGATTTAAAAATCAATTGTCTAAAACAATATGTATATAATTGCATTGTTGGGCCTGTAACATAGGGAAATGTAATATATTTGACAATAAAACCACAAAGATGGGTGGGAGGACAACACTGTTTTGGAGCAAGGAAATTATGCCAGATGGTAACTACAAAAAGAAACGAAGAGAATCAAAAATGGTAAATAAGAGGGTTACAAACAAACTTTTATCGATATGTATCTGCTTCCTTTCTTCTTTCAGATTCTTTAAAAGACAGTAGGTTGTATAACTTAGTAGTTATAACAATATATTGTTGGGCTTGGAATATATATGTAGATGTAATGTGTATAAATAATAGCATACTAAGGGGAGAAGGGGAGAGCTGTAGGAGATTTCTGTGTCTCACTGGCATTGAGTGAATATAATCTGAAGTAGATTCTGGTTAAGTTAGGGTGTCTATTGTAGGTCCTAGGGAAACCACTAAGAAAATAAAATTTGAAAATATCATGAAAGGAATTAAAATGTTATACTAGAAAATATTTACTTAATGCAAAATAAAGCCATACGGGACAGAGGAACAAAAAGCTATGTGACACATAGAAAACAACAAGTCCAAAGATACATGTAAATGTAACCATATCAGTAAGAACATTAAATGTGAATGAATTAAATGATCTAATCAGAAGGTGGGGATTGTTAGGCTGGGTTAAAAAAACCTGAAACCAAAAACCAGATCTGTCTATGCTCTCTCAAGGAGACACGTTTACGACTCAAAGACACAAATAGGTTGAAAGTAGGAGGAAAAATATATACCTTGCAAACAGCAACCATTCAAGGTGGATTGGTTATAATAATAGGAGACAATACGGACTTTCTAGCAATTTTAGAGAGAAAGAAAATTGGGTCAACTGCTTGCATTGCAAAGGACCTTCAGATGCTTTTCATGAAAATCTGTCTTTGTCCTTGATGAAATGTAGCTAATAAAAGAACCCCAGTGCCAGTGTACAATGACTAACAGAGAACTCTTGTTTGATTCAGGGCTCTGTTCTTCGTTACCTCCCTCAGACTCTTCATTCGGAACTCAGAGGAGGGAAAGGAATGGAAAGGAACGGGGTGAGAAGTTGACATAATCCCTTACAGCGCAGGAAATGAATATGAAGCATACTGGGATGAGGTGTGGAGGGGGGTTAGCTGGGTAATCGGATCAGGAAATTCTGGCACTAGTCCGATGAACGCGTGGGAGCTACTGTTATTCTCAGAAAGGCCCCGAACCCCGGCGGCCATTCACACCAGTGATGGAGAAGTAAGGGCGCCAGAGCGCTAAAAGCAACAGCCTGGGGAAAGTTGCTTATCAGGGAGGAGCACCACCACATTCCTAGAAAGTTTGATGATGGACCTGTTGCCGTGACGACATGGAGTATTAAGTGTGATTGCTGGAGACACTGAGCACGTGACAGGGTCTTACCATCTTAGTCTGTGCAGCTTAAAGTGTTCAGACCTCATTTATAGCATAGAACTCCTTAGTCCCTAAGCCTCGCACCACCCCTTGGGTAGGTCACTCTCCATCTAATCTCTGGTGGCAGGAGACGGGTCACAAAGGTTGGTGAGCTCAGGCATCCCTGAGAAAGACAGGGAAATGTGCCCTAGGTTGGCTCTAGAGGTACTGAAAAATGAGGCTATAGCTCTAAATAGATAATACAACATTACAATTTTATCACCCTCTCAAAACAAAACTGGAGGCAAAATGGGATTGTAGTTAAAACTGAGTGCTTTGGACTCAAACTTTCTTTTTCTCCTCAGGCTTCAGTTCCATCATTTTTAAATGGAGAAAAAATAAATACCTGGCTTAAAACGGATGTGAGGAGTTAGTAAGGTAAGCTGTGTGATGAACTCAGCATGTCTGGCACCAGTCGGGGATTTTAGATCATCAATTATTGGGTACGGATTGAACTGAGGGAACGAGACTATAGAGAATATATTTCTTAAAACTAGATACGATTTTCTATACTTTTGGTCTAAACACCCTCAATTCTTGATGACACTGCCATGGGTGTTGTCCCTGTTGGATGACCCTCTTTGCCTCATGTGAAATTCTAGAGGAGATCCCATGTGCCGGTCCGCGAGGCTCCTGCGACAAAGGCCATGGTGGGCACTGCTGGCCTCTTCATGCAGAGGAATCACAGCAGCAGGAAGCAGCCTTGGTTAGTCACCTACTTCTAGCTAGAGTTTCTCTCAGTGTTAAGAGGGAAAAGGAACTGGATGACATTAGAACTGGCTGAGCTCATGCTTCATGGGTGATTTTTCACATCCTTCCAAGTCTCAGACAGTCTGGAGAAGAGATGAGTTAAAGTCATACTCTGCTTGTGCGGATAACTGACAGTGTCGATGGTGAACAGTGAGTTGGAGAGAGAGCGCTTGTTAGAGACACACAACGGAGGAAGCTGAGGCTTGGGGGCCGCGGGAAAGGTAGGGAGGCTGGGTCACACTGGGCCCACTTTGTGAGTGGTAATAAAGATAAAATATGCAGATTAGAGGTCTCATTACCTCTTGGTTTTCCATTTATTTAAAAACCCAGGGAGACTGGCTGCAGGGAACTAGACTGAACATAGTTGTCTGACCTCTTACGATGCTGTTCCCGAGCGGTCCCAGCAGAAAGGTGGGGGCAGGGGGAAGAATAGGAAGGAGAGGGCTCGAGTAGGAGACTTAAGAAAAGTGAACGAAAGAACATGCCTTCCAGTGAGAAGATGCCACATGCTCCGTATCTTTGGACGATACGTTGAACACTTGCCCCAGCTGAGTCTAAGGTGGAAAAGATACCTCGACTACATAATCCAGCTGTCTTTAAGAACCTTTTGAATTATGGTAAATAGTCTACTTAAAGCAAAAGAAAAATGTGAAATTTTCACACAGCCAACCTCAATCAAGTACTTCAAAACTAAATATTCAGCACATGCACAATAAAGAAAGAGACCCTAGACACAACAGACAGAGACAAATTAAATGCCACCAACACACACACTTTCCTATTTCTGTGTTGGCAGACTGGCAAGATGCTGCCTTGGGTAACTGCATTCTGCCCACCTAAAATTCCCTTCAGTCTCCCCTGAGAACTGTATCCGTTGCTTTCTCAATTAAATTGTTTACAGAACACCAAAGGAACATTTTGGGAGAAGGGTGGTAAATAAATGTTGGATCATAATTAGCCACAACGCTGCTCCTTGCAAAGAAAAGGTTACACAGCACAGCCCGGAGGAGGGAGGGGGCGGGGAGCTCTGCCTACCTCCCCCTGCTCACCTGGTGGCAGATGTAACTTGTCACATGTCCCGTTTTGTCCTCTTTCACTGCTTGTTAAAACCCCCCAACTGACTCAAAGTGCTATGACCAGCTGGTTAACTAGGAAATAAAATGTCTCATGACAGATGAAAGCCATGTTTTTATGACCTCACAAGGCAACACAGTTCTGTGCTTTTTTATGGGCGGGGGGAAATGTGTGTGTGGGGGGGGCGGTGGGGTATTAGTGAGGGGAGTTGGTGGGTAAAAGGGACACTGGTGGTGAGGCTGTCAGCTGACCTGGTTACAGATCTTTGCTGCTTTGAGCAGGTTAGCTCATTGGAGAGATTTCCAAGCTGAGTAGTCTCCAAACACCTATCCCACTCTAGGGAGTTCTTTCTCCTCAGGGCTGTGCTGGGTCTTGGATGAACAATATATCTGGAAGAGTTTCTTGGCCCAGGTCAAAACTGCAGGTCACAGACGGAGTGCCTAGGTTGCTAGATTCCTTGCTATAAAAGGTGGAAAGAAAGAAAGGAAGGAGGGAGGAAGTGAAAGGAAAGGAAAGGCAAGGCAAGGAGAAGGGAAGGAAAGAAAGAAAATAGTGCTACTGGGGCCCTTGGAATAATTGTCTGACAGACAAAGCTGACAGTTGGACTTGCCCACCCAGCTCAAATATTTGTTTCTCTTCCTTAACCTCCAGCAAGAGTGACAAAAGATGGTACGTCTTTTATGGGTATTCATTTCAGGTTGGCTCCTCCCAGGCAACCTGTGATTGTCCCCACTTTGGAGATGCGGACTCCGAGGACTCGCCCTGCGCGCACGGTAAGTGGGCGCAGCACCCCAGCTGCGTGGGTGCGTCTGTGACGAGGTGGCCACACTGCATCAGCCATAATGGTTGATGGGAGAGGGAGGATTAGGAAAACTTTCTTAAACCAGACCAAATAATAAGCCTAATCTTACCTAAAATTGTAAAAAAATGTTTATTTCCTTTTTTAGGTTTATTTGTGCCAGAGATAGATGCTTACTCAGCATCCCAAGAGAAAAGGGCCTCAGCTCCACTTCTCAGGAAAAAGCTCCTCTCTCTGGCATGGGGATAAACTGGACTACCCACCCTCCCAGCCCGTTCCAGCCTTGATTTCCCCTGCAGGAGGATAAGAGCCTAATCTGGCTGAAGAGACCTGGAAGGACCTGACATCCAGTGGCCGGCGGGGGTGGGGGTGGGGGGGCCTGCCCCTGAACTGAAACACAACACGCGCACTGGTGCTTGACAAAGGCCCTTCTGTTCTGTTCCTTCTCCGTCCCCACTTCTGCATTACTGGGTAGGCAGATTAAGTTTAGTGGGTCCCCAGGGTGATGCTTGGAGAGGGAGGTAAGAATTACTACTGTGTTCTCCATGTAGGCAGAAAAATGGTTCCTTTCCCGAAAGATGTCCATGTCATAATTCCTGGAACCTGTGTCTGTGTTTGGTTACATCACCAGGAGGAATTCAGAGTTGCCGTGCAGCTGACCCAGAGATGGGGAGATTACCCTGGATTATCTGGGAGGGCCCAGTGTCATCACGAGGGTCCTTGGTGGTGGAAGAGGGAACGGAAAGACAGAACCAGAGAGGTGGCAGTGTGAGGTGTGTTGACCAGACAAACCTGATTATGAGGATGGAAAAAAGGGCCACGAGTCGAGGAAAGTCAGTGGCCTTTAGAAGCTGAAAACATAAGGAAATGGACTCTCCCCCGGAGCTTCCAGCAAGGAGGGTGCCTTGCTGGTACCTGGATTTCAGCCCAGCGAGTATGCGGGGCTTCTGACCTAGAGCACTGCGATAGAATAAATCTGTGGCCCTGACCAGTGCGCCTCAGTTGGTTGGAGCGTCATCCCCTAGTCTGAGGGTCACGGGTTCAGTCCCCAGTTGGGGCGTGTACAAGAAGGCAGCCAGTCGATATTTCTCACACTGATGTTTCTCTCTCTCTTTCTCCTTTCCTCTTTCTCTAAAAGCAATGAAAAAATATCCTTGGGTGAGGATAAAAATAAATTTGTGTTGTTTCAAGCCAATAAATTTGGTAATATTTCACAGCAGTAATAGAAAACTAATATATTTTCCAATTCGTTTGTACCAGGAATAAAGCTAATAATGATGATAGCTTACATTTATTGAGTGCATACCACGTGCCAGTCATTGTTTTAAGGATCATGAGTATGCGCTCATTTAATCATTTATAATGATCCCATGAGGTGGAGAGTCACACAGCTGTAAGAGGTACGGCCAAGATCGGACCCAGCTGTCTGGCTCCAAAGAGTTGATACGATGCTGATGTTGTGCTGATGTTGAACTTAAATTCCTATTTTACATCTTGCATTTATCTTGTGGTTACTGGGGAGATTTACTGACAGAAGCAATGAATTTGCAGTCATTCAGATTCACCCTTAATTTTCTGGCTCTGTCCGTCTGTAAAACCTCAGGTCTGACTTTGCTAAGGTTAGTGTTTCTCTGCCAAATGGGAATAATATGACTCAGCTCTGAGAAGTGACATGATAATCAAATAATCCAATGAAGTGGCACTGATGTCTGATCTCTAGTAGATGACCGATAAACATTTGTTGCATCTGTATTTGAAGGATGAGAATCTGGTTATTCTGTGCTCAAAAGGAGGAATTACATTCTTTTCACGTCATTTTACAACACCTGAACATTCAACATGCCCCCCGCCCCCGGTGGGGCCACTGCATGGATGACAACACATTTCTCAGCCTTTATCATTAGTCTGAGCATCAGGAAACTCAGTCTGTGTGTGTAGACTTCAGGGTGTCTCAGACAGGGTGACCAGGCCTGAAAGTCAGGCTGAGAGTGAGAGACAAACAGTTGTACACAAAGGTACAGCTGAGCCTGGAGAGGAGCATACTCAGGGAAGGGACAGCCTTGGGTGTTGACGTCAAAAAGATAGTCTTTGTAGCTCAAGAGACCAAAATGAGGATCAGTAGGTGACAGCCCGAAGGGAGCAGACTCAGTACAAAGGAGTGTCAATGACTTTGAGTTCTTCCAATGTGAGCCCCGCCCCCTCGGAGGCCTGCCCTCCCTGTTTGTGGAATAGGAATGCTGAGGCCTCAGGTGGCCCCAGGTCAGGAGGTTTCTGAAGGCCTGAGGCTATGCTCGATAACCTCCGAGATCCAATAAGCTCACTTTTGAAAAGCTGTTATTGTTTCTGCCAGTGCCAAGCACACACTGGCTGCCTCTCCTGGCAGGGAAAACAAGGACTGCAAGGCGGCACAATTCTGTTGGTTCAAGGCTGAACTGTGGTGAAGGTCCCCGTTTCCACAGCCCACATGTACTGTGCAATGGGAAAGCCGCAGATCTCTTTGCACCGCGGAACGAAGGGGTCTGCACGAACACAAATCTGATCAAGGTCAATATATAACGTTTCTACCTTCTCCTTTTTTAGGGACGCATACAGCAGCTGCCCCACTGAGCGCAACACCCACCTCAAACCCTGAATCACGGAGAAAATGATCATGGAGAGAAAGACCAGACTTTTGTGAGTGAGCCCCTGTGGCTCGTGGCCCAGGGGGCCTGAGGTGCTCTGACCGCCATTCGGTCGGAATGGTTCTGTCTGCTGGAGGCAGGAAACGCATTGGGGGCACAGTAACCATACACATTTTTAATGGAGAATGGTCACTTTTTCAAAGTTAATAGCCTAGGACTTCCCGGCAACAGAATCCACCTAGAGGTAACCTCAGACCCACTGAACCACAATCTCTGGTGGCGAGACCCAGGGACCGGATTTCAGCAAGCCCTCTTGGTGCATCTGGCTCAATAAAGCTTGAGAACCCCTGGTCGCAGGGCTGTCCGAGTGCAGTACCATCAAATTCCATCAGGGCTGCGTATAAAATTTAGTTTGCGGCCTGAGAAGACGGAAGATGGTAGGGGGAGTAAGGTTTGGTTTGTGATAAGAAAGAGCAACAGGTGCTAGGAGGCAGGAAACCGAGGGCGAAATACTGTGTAAGGGGAGAAAGTTACGATTCTATCTTCTATACAAGAAAACACCACCAGGAGACAAGCTTATTGAAGAGCAGGAGTTGTGCCTGTCTTATTTTGCATAACCTACAAGAATAACTGACACACTGCAGACACTAAATATCTGCCGAGTTACTAGATTAAAGTTTGACTACTGCAGACTCCATGTCCAGTTTCTCTTAGGACAAGGCCAGTCTGTAGGCCTGAATGAGCTGGAAGATGGGGATCCCATTCTGCCTCCTAGATGACATAACTGCGCCTGCAGGACTGAGTGAAAGACCCATCAAACCATTCCCTTTTGCTTATGTGCCAGAGGAAGAGTGTGGATATTTTAAAAAAAGGGATCCAGTCAGTAGCTGCCCTGTAACCAGGGTGAGAGCAGAGACACCATTCCGCTGACACGGCGCATGCGGGGGGAACCGGGGCGCGCACAGGGCCAAGTTCAAAGACCAGCCTGATAACCTCATCTTCCCTTTCATTTTAACTGGAATTGGGGACACACAAAGTAAACACCAGGTGCTTCCGCATCCTTTGTAGAAGGCGGGGCGATGAATAAGATCCCTATTTTGGGGCAAGGTTAACTGCTGAGGTAGGGAACTCAGCCATTCCTCCATCCTTTCACAGATGCCAGATCCAAAGAGAAGGGTAGAAAAATGGCACTTTGGGGCTGGTCAGCCTTCCACATTTATCACTTCTCCAGATAAATCTTCCTACATGAATATTGCCCTTCCCTCCTTGTCTTTTATTGCAGGTCATGTCTGTCATTAAGTCCAACCCAGAAATGACTCTGCTTTCTAGGAATCAAGTGCATTAATGTTCTCGTATTAACCCTCTTCCCACTTTTCCTGGACAGGAAGAAAAAAACTTTTTTTAAGTGACAACGAAACAACATTAACAGACAGCAAGAATCCGCTTTCAGTGCATTCACTAAACACTTTCCACAGAGCAATTACATGGCGAAAGCATAGTGGCTTTGTGGTTTAGGAAACAGAACAGTTGTAAACACAGAAAATTGCCTGCTTCAGCCAAGCAGACTTCAGGACACCGGAGCCTGTGGTTGTGCTCCGCCTCAAACAAGCTTGGATGCTGGAGTCTGACAGTGCAGTGAAGACCGTGAGGACGCAGAATAATGAAGCAGTGACATAGGCACTATCATTATTAGCTAATCACAACCGTAGGGCATTAATAAAATACAGAGTGTCTCTTTTCCCATGGGGTCTAATTATTCTGTAATAACTACACCTCTCATTTTAACTTATTCTCTAAAATATTTTTTTTGAGGGGGGTGGTGGGTGGGAAGGTGAGGCTGTTTGTATTAGAGAATGGCATCGACAGGTTCTGAGGTGTCCTCATCTCACTACTTGAGTCTCCGTAACACCATCTCCTGCCCTATGAACAACTGTATCACCTCCTGTCATTACACCCCTTCCAAACCACAGGGAGACTGGTAAGCAGAGGTAACACGGGACCAGACAAGCCATTACTGGTCCTCTAGAAGACAGCTAAGGGGAGAACTCAGAGTGTAAAGGTTGGATGAAGACAATTCTTTGTTTGGACTCTGAATTACTTTTAAGGCATTTTTCTACGATGATACCATTTTGGAAGGTGAGAAAGTGCTACAGAAATGGATGTGGATAGTATCATGCTCTTAATGTCCAAAGCAGCCCCACTGTTTTCTTCACTTTAATTTTCATTTCCACGTGCGTGTTGGAGCTCTCACAAGTTAATTTTCTAAGACAGAAATCTACTTTATTAGGTGTCACTAAACCTGGGTACCTCCTTAATTTACCTTATTTTTAGTATTTCCTGCCCTATCCCCCAGTCCCATAAAGGGCAGACACTTAAAGAATTAAGAATTAAAATATAATTTGGGTCACAAATTTGAAAAAGTCAGCTTATATAAATTCAGCATATATAGATCTAACATGAATGGAACAAAGAAAGGAGCAAATCAAACCTGTTTTTTCTTCCAATGGTATTTTGTATATAATTTACCAAAATAAACAAGTGTACACACCTTCCCTTAGCTGACCTCGGATGTTTGTTTTCACAGATGGTCATGGACTCAGATTGAAAAAAATGTTAGTGATTTCTTCATGAGGGTGAGAACATGTCAGCTGAAAGATCAAGAAATATGATTCCGGCTCCCCAGGAGTTCCTGCTTTTGAGTCTTTCACGGTGTGGTAGAACCACTCGTTATCTCATCTGGATCATGACAGATTATTCGGTGATTCCTTACAACTATAAAATTTGATGATTTGACCAGGCTCTGAACTCCAGAGAGAGGGTGAGGAAAACGAACTGCTGCGGAAAGCAAGTGCGTGTCTGTGGGGATCACTGAAAACCCGTGGGAATCCTGCTCTTCAGATGTCCTAGAAAGGGGGCAGTTTGCCCAGATGGACTCCTTTCTAGCAGACAGATCTTCCTTTGGATAATATGACACCCAGGTTGGCAAAGGGTCAAGAGATTGTCCAGCAAAGTTCTCGATTTGAAAAGCTGTGACCTGCAGGCGCAGGCTAAGTGATCACACCCCTCGGCGGGGCTGCTACCTCTGCCACCTGCCCACCTCAGAGTGCACATCCAGTGGACTGCCTGAAATAAAACCAAAGAACTCTCCCCTGGCTTCTGCGCCTGACTGTAAGTGGTGACAGCTACAAAGGAACCCTGCCTGGACACGGTATCTCACTCTATTTAATCTGGTAGTGCCATCGTCTTTAGTAAGTGGGGTGTGTTGGTTCTGTAACCTCAGGTCAAGCTTCCCACTACTGTGGGAAGTTCACTGCTAACTCGTTTAGCTAAGTCCGAAAGAAGGAAAGAGTCTACACTGTGCATTTATTTTCTACGCTTGATCTTAGCCAAAAGGTGAAAAGCAATCTACATTTACATTCCAAGATTTTTAGGAAGGGTGCGGAGGTACTTGTTTGCCAAAGGCAAGAAATTCAGAGGAAGATATCACTGGCTCTTTATTCCACTTTTAATGTACTTTCCTGTTGTCCAGAGGAGAATTTTATATGAACCCCAGATGATGCCATCTTTTCCGTATTATACTTAATGTTGTCATAAAAAACCCCAACACTATGTATTATATATACTTATTAACCTTAATTATTTCAATAAGAAAAGTAAAAGCAAACAATTTCATATCACAACTGAGAAAACTAAATAAAGATGCAATAATTTGCTTCAAATCACAGTCTTTTAGCTCTTGGTCATGACGCCCACATCCTCTAGCAAGAAAATAAAAATGAAATTCCTCTATTACATTCTTTAGGTTAACTATTTTTTCAGCCTCTGCCTGGGGCATGAACAGTTTTTGGTTGTTTGTAGATATTTAAATTCTTTACCTACATGTGATGTAAATACCTTTCTGCCTTAAATTCTTTACATCCTCATTGTTCCTGACCTCTTTCTGCTCATGCCTCAGAGGAAAAGGCATTCATTTCCTCTTTCAAGGTCACACTGTCATCTGCTTGGCACTTCTGAAGGGTTTATGACATGTCACGTGTGTTAATATGTGTGTGTGTCAGTGGGGAGTGCTGCAGAGGCGAAGTGAGGGGCCACTGGCCAAGAGCTTGGTGGCAGAGCTTGGCCAGGCCCTGCTCCAGGGGGCAGTGTGACTCCATCCCTTGGACCTCCTTCTGACTTTAGTCCATCAGTTTCCATCTCTCGTTGGCCTCTTCCTTTTCTCCTTTGTTTTGGTTTCTCTTTACCTTAGAAATATGTTTACGTTTTCTCCATCTTAAACTTTCTCCTCTTACTGATCCTGTTACTTTCATAGACTTTTAAAAAATAATCATTAAATTTCATGAAAATGTCATCTCTGAATATGTGATTCTCGCCTCCATCTCACTGCCTACAGGACTGACATCTCCCCGACTGCTGGGGAGAACTGGCACCATCAGGGATGAACAGACAACTCGAGTGCTCAGTTCAAACACAGTCCGCCCCTGGGCTGCGGGGGTGCTTTCCAAGACCCCCAGTGGATGCCTGATGAACCCTATGCATCCTATGTTTTTTCCTACATATACAGTTTACAGCTTGTCTCTGGCACATCCGAATCGCCAGCATCACTACTCTTGTGCCTTGAGACCACTGTTAAGTAAAATAAGGGTGACTCGAACACAAGTACTGTGCGCCCAGGGTAGCTGATCTGGTAACTGAGATGGCTGCTCCGTGACTCCAGGGCGGGGAGCGTCTTTAGTGTGGAGATGCTGGGCAAAGTGAGGACTTGGATCCCAGGCCGGATGGAGGGGGACAGTGCGAAATTTCCTCTCACTACTCAGAAAGGTGCACAATTTAAACTTATGAATTATTTCTGGAATTTTCCATTTAATATTTTCAGGCAGGGGTTGACTGTGGGTAACTGAAACTGTGGAACGTGAAACTGCAGATGAACGGGGACTACTGGAGCTCTTCTCTGCTCTCGCCTTTAACATATTGCTGCTCGAAGTTTCCCTGACACTGTGCTACCTCAGCAGCTCCCTTCCACCAACTGTCCCCAGCCAGGCTGCACACTCGGTCCCCTTCTCTGCTTGCTTTGATGATTCTAGCTTAACGATCTCACCCAGCCCCAAATCAACTCAGCCTGCTTCACCTCTGCTATTCGTTCTCAATCCACCATTTTATTAATAGCTCTGACCTCTGTGATAAACTTGAGGGTCGGCTAGCCAACTGCTTGCTGGATGTATTTAAATGAAAGGCCTGTTCACACGTGCTTCAGCCCAACATGTGCAAAATCAAACCAGCTTTTACTACAAACATTTTTTTCACACTCTCTTCTCTCTACTAGTGAAAACACTGTGCCACTGGTCCCTCAAACTAAAGATGCTCTGTTTTCTTCAATTCCTCTTTCCTCTTGTTCTCCCCCACCTGCCTTCACTACCAAAGTCCCATCACTGACACTCTTGTGCTCCGAGTCCTGAAACGGCTCTTGGCTGCCTATAAGAGCAAGCCCCAGCTCCCTGGCCGTGGCTTTCAGAGGCTGTTACTTCCATAAAGCTCGCCCTCGTGAAAAATGAGATAGATTTCCATTTGCCAACTAAATTGTTTTTCTGCATTTTTTTCATCTTTGACACATTTGCTATACCTCCCATTCCATTTCTACCTTTCAAGAGCCTACCTCATCCTAAAATTTCAGCTCCAATGTCAGCCTATTAAAAATGTCCCGTTTCCTGAAGATGGAATCTCTCCTGTCACTGATACCGCGTACCTTGTCTGACTCTCTGCTCGCCAGACGAACTGCCCAGATGTATGCGATTTGCTTATTTTTTGTATGTGGCCACTGCATCGAGTTTATAGAAATTTATGGGATTAAACCACATATGAATGAAACATTTCAATTTGGTTGCTTTCAAGTCTTCATACATGGACCTTGGAACATGCACCTTTAGGGAGTTGTGACTAGAATAAAGTTTTGTCGCTTTTCTCACCTCAAATGCACTCAAACAATGATGACATGCTTTGTATCAGTGTGAGCAGTGATAAATGGTTAACCAGAGAGCCCCACAGGTAATTTAGCGGGAGAAAATGCTGGGTGTCTGTATTGTACAGAAGACACACCTCTGAGCCCATGCGCACATCACAAGGGCACTGGGTGTGGCTCCGCCACACGATGCAGGGCGAGACTGACAGAGAGTCACTCACGTGCGGCACAGCACAGGCTCCAGACCCACTAAGTGCACACATACGAAGAGTCAGAGCCACTATCTGAAAACACTAAAAGGCACGCCCAAAACAAAGCAAGAACAAAGCACGAGTGAGTGACAGCCCTCTGAACATGTGACAGGGATCTGTCTGCCCACAAGACATGGGACAACAAGCAGCGCTCAGGGCGCAGGTGGAGTCAGCTCGCAGAAATTTTGAGTGTGGGCTCTGAGGTGAGGTGACGAACCATAAGTATCTCCCCCCTTGGCGGGGCAGCTTTATTTAGCTTTCAATTAGTTCAGGACTATGAAGAGGCCCCTGGTCGGGGCCGTCTCACTGGCTGCGGGGCGGCCCAGTGCGAAGGCGTTTTAATGGGGAGGCCAGGGGCCCTCTGGCAGCTCAGGACACCGGGACACATCCGAGGGCCAGCTGCTTTTCTCCTTGCACGAAAAGACATCTCATTTTCTTGAGGGTAAGGGAAATTTAAAGATAATTCCACATCGAAATGCCCACCCCATGAAGGAGCCATGAAAACTCCTGGCTGGGAGATATTTGCAGGTGTGTGTGTGTGTGTTTTTTTGTTTTAAACCTGAAGCACAATGATCAATACCAAATAAAGAACCATTTACTAGAAAGGTAGACCACCGCCAATTATTTTTTTTCAAAAATATGTTTTAAATGCCTAAGAACTTTTTAAATATTTGCTTTTTCACGAAATGCTTCTCTTGCTGAGCCACAGGGCAGAGTGCAAGCGCACTGCGCACCTTTTCCTGGTTGGGTGACTTCCCGGGCCCGCCCTAGTGGCTGACGCTAACTCTCAGAGCGCCCTGCTGCGTGAAACGTGGAAAAATGGTACAGTTTACCGAGGAGGAAGGACTTGGAGAAAGGAGGTTCCCTCCCCTCCTTTCAAGTCACACCATTTTAACATAAAGTACACAAAAATATTGGTTATGAAGTTTTTCCAAAGGGTGCAGAAGTTACAGTTTATGCTTAAAGGCTAACTAAGTCATTTTACTACAGTGGGACTTTAGTAAAATAATGTTTTTTAAAAACCTAATGCTAGAGTATAATCTACAGAAGGACAGGGATTTTTGTCAGTTTTGTCCACTGACATGTTTTGAATGTCTTAGAATAGTCCCAGGTACATAGCAGATGCTCAACAAATAGTGTTGAATGAATGAAAAATATATTAGGAAACTATAGTCACTGTAGTGACATTTTATTTATGGAAAATTTTACATAACATCAAACCTCCATTAACACCGATGAAAATAAGGTGAGTCCCATAATGTCAAGAACAAGAATAAGTTATTGTAACGTGGAAATGTTCTAAAAAAAGAAAAAAAGAAAGAAGCACAAAATGTTGGAACTTTCAGGAAATGAGCAAACGAATGGGCTGTCAGTTCTCTCTGAGTGGCAGTAAAGGGGTAAAGCTGTTTAACTGATTTGGCTCCACAAATAAATAGCTAATTTTAACAACTGATTTGACTCTGCCTCACTGAAACACTTAATCATCTGGCTAGCGAAGGAGAAAACTGACCGCTTTGAGGTTTACTTCTTTCCTTGATAATCAGCAATGAAACAAGAAGGGCCTAAGGAGAAAAATGGAAGGTTAAGAATAACTGGTCCCAGAATTAGTAAAAGGCTGAAGTATAGCACAGGTGACAACCCCCACCCCCACCAAAAAAAAGTTAAATGCGGTGTTGCTTTATCTCACCAGGGTAGGTGCGCTGAGGACCACATGGAGTCAATGAAGCTCACATAGTTCAGGAGTGTTTTTGGGAGATGAGTTTTCAAAAGCTCACACACAAGATGATTCTTTTGAAAATAAAATGCACTTATTGGATATGAGACTCTTCTTTATTCTGTATCATGACATCAGAACTTTTTAAAAGCTAATCTTCATGAAATTATTGGAATAAAAAAACTGCTCTCTCTGACTTTGTTCTCATGTCAGTTACTATTGATTCGCTCTTCACAAACCAGTCAGACCTGAATCTTCCCCTGTGAAGTGTGGCTATGTTTAGATTACTCCAGAGCCAAGTCGGGTGTTGCCAGGTGGGTCACTGACCCTTAGCAAAAGTCACCATGACAGGCTAGGGTTCCTCCTCAGAGATGAGGCCCGGACTAGAATGAATAAAGGGGTTTTCAAACATTTATTTTAGAACATCTTTACTTTGCTACTGTTAACTGAATTAACCAACATTTGAGTGCCTGGGGGTGAGGGAGTGTTCCAAATGCAAGGGGGATTACAAGTCAATAAACTGTCCCTGCTTTGAAAGAACTTACTATCCAGACGGCCACACGGACAAGGCGTGCGCTCAGACGACGAGTCCGCAGTGGAAACGGGTCAAGCACAGTAGCAGAGGTGTGAAGAACGTGCTTCCGCAGCGGAGGGGGGTGGGGGGCGGGGCGCCTGCCCCTGCCCCACACTTCAGTCTCGCCCCGTCTCTGCCCTCGAGCCTCTAATGTAGCTGCTCATGAAGGAGCCTGCGCTGGACTCAGGTTTAGAATTAGTTAAGTGTTTGTCTGAAATACTCGTATATTATTAAGTGCTTCCTCTGCACAAAAGCAGAAGGCTCAAAAACATGGGCTATGTCAGCCTATGAACCCCACTGGTTCACGTGCTGTGAGCCCTGGAACGACACACGTGCAGGCACAGGTAGGGGGACGGAAGCCTCTGGTAACACTGAAAGGTCTGGGGGTAGCTCCTTGTGTCCTACTGCTCACCCAGCCACTCAGCCGGCTGTTCTCCCCTGCCGCCCTGGTGACAGGGGTGTGTGTCACTGAAGGTGGCCATGCCCTGGTCCTTCTTACATGAGGAGTGCAGGGGGCCTGAATCATGAGAAGGTAACTCCAGGCTGTTAACCTCGAACAGCCTGCAGGGCAGCGGCGCCACTTCCCTGGGGCTGTGCTGTGCCTGTCACAGCCTTCGGGGACGCGGGGAACATCTGGAAGATGGGGAACAATACTGCCTAGCATTTCAAGTGAAAACTATTTGAAAAGTCAATGGTGGGAATGGAAAAATGCTTTCTTAGCATTTTAAAATGCTTTACACTATCAAAAGAAATTATCTATTATCCTGAAATGTGCACTTGATTGAGTGTACTTACAGAGGCATTTGGAGAATTTTAAAACATCTTTTTGTTTTTTAAAGAAAGGAAATAGAAGGTCAGTAGAATAATGTGGTACAGGAACGCAATATTGTATTTTAGACAGAAAATGCCAAAGAAATGTTCCTAAGTGGCAATGAAAACGCTCCCTCCTAAGCTCTCAGAATTACCAAGCAAAAACAATGCATCTACAAGCTGGGCAGAAGGCAAGCACCGCGTTTCTTTAAGACCTAGCTGCATGCCTTAGAGACAATTTGCCTCTTTATATCATCAATACAGAGACACGTTCCTCAAAACAGGTTCAAGACTGGGTAAGAAGAAATGACCCAAGAATTAATTAACTAAATAGGAGATCGAAGTAAACAACGGAAAAATTATCTTATCAAAATAAAAGGCAAGAAACATGATTAAATTAGGCTTCAAAAGACCCGGCCGAAACTTATAAAAGGCATATATGCATTTACCTGGTTTTTATTCTTTCGTGATTTAATTTCTAATTTTATTCACTACCATCTGATAACTGCATAAAACACTTATTCTAACCATGGGCAATTTAGACCATTTTAATTTTTATTTCAAGGCCACGAGACAAAGGAACCTATTTATTGCCTAAGGGGATTTTTTTTTTAAAACAAAAATTAAAGCTTAATCTTTCATGTTTTAAAGCATAGACGGTTTAAAATCATTTATAATAATGCTGTAGGGAGGTTGTTCCTGGGCATGCAAAATTGAAATGATAAATTTACAATTATTAAAAGGATTAATAGTTTAGGGGATTGAATTGTCCCTTTCCTTTCTGGATAGATTTGTCTGAAGCATTAAGAGACAGCTTTAGAAACAGAGTAAAACCAAGCCTTTGCGGGAGTGATGCATTTTGCAGTTTGACTGGGTTGTTAATGGAACAATAAGAAGCCCAGCTTTTTATTATTTAAAAATAATAAGCAAAGGCGCTGGCCTTGGGAACTGCTCCCCCCTCCCCACCAATGAAATGGCTCTGATGGAGTGGAGAGTCATGAATTCTACTAACCATGTTTTCTGTGACTTTGAAAGAGTCCCTGATGGAAATTAGACAAATAATTTACTTTCACTTAAATGCCAGATTTTTTAGTTATACTTAAGAAATATAATTGAAATGTAGATTTAAATCGTTTCTGCTGCTACACTTCAGGATTCTAATGAAATACTTTCAGCTATTATGCAAAGCATTCCTCAATAGAGAAGAGAAAAACCACTCTCAACGATACCTCAGTGAGCGGAGCCTATGGAGGAGCAGATGCAGCTTTAAGAGCAAAGGGAAGGACACCTTGCTCCTTCCGTGGGTTGTACCGAAAGCAGGAAGGAAGGGATAATCTCAGGACACACTGGCCCTTTCATTAAGGCCCCAAGAAAAACGGAAAATGGTCAAATATGTCTAAAGTTCCTTAAATACTTCGGTCAGCTTCCTAGGCCATCTAAGTACACTGCATTTTAAGAAGGTTATGACGTATCCGTGCTCCTGGCCACACTGGAGGGAGTGGATGTGGGTCCACAGCGTAGACCTCACCTCTCGCTCTCTCGGCGCCCGAGACGGCATCCTTGCTAGCAGGGATCGCGCCCAGCTCCCTCCCGCCCCGCAGCCTTTACACCTGCTCTGTCCTCTGCCTGCATGGCCCTGTCCCTAGATTTCAACATGGCTTCCTCTCCTTGATTCAGGTTTCTGCTCCAGTGTCACCTTTCCAGAGAGAGAAAGCCTCCTTCAACCTCCTTTACTCTCTCCACCTCCCTGCGTGGTGTCTCTTCGCAGCGCTTGTCCCTCATGTACAAGGCACAACCGCATTTGCTTCTTGCCCAAGTTCCCCTGACGGACTGGAAGGCTGTCAGGCAGAGGACACCGGACCATCCCTTCTGTTCACTGCTGTGTCCCTGCTCCCAGGGCAGCGCCCACCACTGTATCAGTCCCTAAGAAGCACCATCTATCAATCACATTATCACAGCGATCAGCTCACAGCTGCTTTTGCACTTGGCTTCTTAAACTGACAAAGTTCTCTTTTAAAGAAGAATGAAATGTTCAAATATTAATTTTGATTCCCTGGAACCACAGCACATTCCAGCACAAATGTCATGACAGAAGGATATATTTTAATCAATTCAAATGAACCCTCAGAAGCAAACAATAGGCCGTATACCCTTAACACAACTGTCAGAATAGAGGAATAATTTTAACGTAACTACAGTATTAAATATGTCAAAGTTATATTTAAGGACTGATGGTCCAAACTGTGGGCACGCTCTCTCTCTATATATGAATCCTTGCCATATAAGGAAGGGAGTTTTCATAAGAAAAATAGTTTTCTTTTTTCTACCTCTTAACAATGACTTGATCAGTTTCTGATCAAGTAAAAGCCAAGGTTGGAAAAATTTACTTTAGATGAAAAAGTCAATAGGGCTTTCTCTTAAAAAAAAAAAGCAAATGCTCTTCAATTTTATATAAACAAAAAACTGTTCAGATTTTGAATGACTTTTAGTTGTTTTCCTCCGAATAAAATACAGTTAAAAATATCAGCTTCTGACTAAAGATACAATAAAATGTGTGCTGTTTTAATGTAATCATGCCAGTCTTCATAGGCGAGGTAAAAATTCTTATTTGAGAAGATACTTTTCAACCTAGTTTATAAAACAGATATACCAGAGAGGTTAACTTTTAAATTTTTTAAAAAGATAAATCAGCACTATTTTTATAAGGGGGTATTTATTGTGTCAAAATGTTTATTTCTTAAAAGGGTCACAATAGGTTTTATTTAAATAACAAATGTATTATATATTGCATTAGCACTATAACTTGTTGAAATCACAAAGCTGTTTTTTTAGGAATACCATTTGTTGCATGAGCAATGGTACATTTTTGAAGACATTTTAGAGAATGAAGTCAATGCCTCTATGGACTTTCGCTATGAGATTACAGTACATTAACGATAAATCCCCCAGCTTTTCCTAAAAATCTCTTAGATTTCTCCCTGCAAACTATACTCAAAGGGAAATGTGCGTATTAGACCCACAGTGTCTTATAAACAGACCAAGGGCCGGTGCCTCTGCGCCTGCTGGCGGGCTTCATCGCGCCCCAACGCCTGAAGCCTCAGGAGAGCCGGTCCGCGGTGTGCTGTAGCTTTCACTTTCTAGTTTTCTGAAAGAAAACCTTGCACTATTACATAAAAGTCTTTTTCAACACTTAGCTAATCTTTTTGGCATAGCCGATAGAGGGTCCTGAGGTTTCAAAGTTGGAGAAAGCTTGGAGACCATCCAGGCCGACTCCTCCACGCACCGGAGGAGGAGGTGAGATCATTTATCAAGGTCTAGAAAATTCAGGGAGAAAGAGAAGCCAGCGAAACATTTCTTAACAAACAAATCATGGTATCCAAGCAACCGCATTATGTCTGGCTTGTATGAAAGAAAAATGGCATCTGCTTTTGAATAAGGCAAAAAAATTTCTGAGGAAAAAGACTTCAAATGACACAGTCCAGAACAGGACCACAAACAAACAACAAAGATGGTCCCTCTAGAGTGTGGATTTTAAAACAAAATGTGAAGAATGGTGAGGGTGTAAAAACCACACTGGCATGATTAGGGATTTTGAGATTTAACAGAGAATTTTTAAATTGCTTAAAAAAAAGGAGAAAAAAAGCATGACTATGAGATCGAGGCTCTTCATAACGGTGAAGACTTGACAAGGACTGAATGGACAACATACTTTTGAAACAAAATAAATGTGTGAGAATCGCAAGCATGGTGGTTCTCCCAGAGAAAACATTTTTTCATTGGAAAATAAAACATGCACTTTGAAAGTTTGGTTCTTTAAAAATAATTAATGACACAAATTAACCCCGGCGCCCAGTCAGGTTCCCTGGCTGTTTGGTCACCTCTCCCTGCACTCGGCACCCAGGTGTGTGCAGACTTGGGTGTCCTTCTCACTGCGTCCTCTTACCAGGGCTGGTGAGGGCTCCCAGGGCGCTGCTCGTGGTGGAGAGAGGGTTTGCATTGGTGGTGGTGGCTGAGGTCTGCGCCGCGGCTGCCGCTGCGGCCAGCGTGGCCAGATTCTGTAACTGTAAAGCATTCATGCCTGCGAAAGGAAGAGAAAGGCAGCGGCTTTAGCAACAGTCCCACTTTGCCAGGCAGACGACGACAGCAGGGGCTCTGAGCACTAAGCCCGGCGATGTATGCCTTGGTGACTCCTGTGCCACCTAACTCCTCAGCGGTCACCTCACTGTGGTGCTGCCTGTCCTAACCCCAGGATACCCTTCCCAGCTGCATCAGCTCAGGGCTGGAGAGATCACCGGAAAAGACAAGTCAGGACTGTTGTGTGTGGACTGGCCCCAGCAGGGTCTTCCACCACGAGGCTGTCAAAAAACAGTAGGTCTGGGCTTGGGCAGGGGGAGGAAAGGTTTAGGGGTAAACTCTCAGTCTCTAAGCTTGATAGCTGCATGTGGAAGATATTAGAGAGAAAGAGAGTTTATTAGTGAAAAGTTCTTGCTCTGAAGTAGAACTGATAGGGCTTCCTGGCTCTGCTACTTTACCTGCTGTGTGACTCTGGGCAAATTACTTAACCTCTCTGGTACCCTGTTTGGTGAGTGGTAACAGTAATTGTACCTTACCTCAAAGGGTTATTGTGCAGATTAAGTAGATGAATGCAAATTATTTAGCATAGTGACTGGCACAATGTAAGCACCCAATAAATGTCAGTGACCATTGTGTTTTTCTTGGTCACTGAACTTCTCTCTTCAGACTTCTTTTACATGTGGTCTTGCCTGGCGTGGGGCTTGGGACCTGGAGTCTTTGTCATAAGCACTTTTGGTATCTTTTCTCTTTACTTCTACTGCTCAATTCAAAGCCTCTCTGAACATTCAAAGTCGTTCTTCATGATTCACTTCCCACTAATGAACACTCAAGAAGCAGGGAACAATGGCTCTCTCCTATACGGAGGAATTTTCTATAGAAAGATGCTGGAGTTAAGTATTCAGCTTAATTTTGCCTTCTCTTCATGTCTCAAATACAAATACTTAATAAAAGCCTATTGAGCAAATTTAATCTGCTCTGGGGAGAGTGGCTAATGACAGCTTCCATATGTGTTGGGGAAGGGGTGCAGGCCAAGGGGTAGGAGAATGTTCTAGCGACATCCCTGCGAAGGCCCTGTGCCACGGTCACGGAGCCCTCAGCCTCAGCACGGTGCAGGGCACGGCTGCAGGCTCACTGACTCCATTCCTCCGCCCTGACCCCCTTCGACCTGGGCTTATTTCTACTCAGAAAAGAGTTCTTGATTATCTTTGCTGCAAAATGGGCTCTCATTTTCCTCAAAATGATGATACCCTATCTTCTTCCAGGAGACGTCCAGCTCTCCTGGCTGAGGGTGACAGCCAAACTCCTGTTTCCAAAACCCACTTAATTCCTGGGGGTTCCCGGGAGCAGGACGGCAGCAGCTGCGGAATCCTGTGAGTTTAACCCCACTTTCTCAAGCACAGGCAACTGGGAACAAAGCTCTTCAGGGTCATGTTGATGAGAATGCAAGAGTCGAGAAAGCATCGCTCTTATTTTTCAGGCTTCCTTGAGGAAAACGGAACCGGAACCAGGGGAAATACAGGAGCCGCCTGGCTTCGGTGGAGACCCACCTGGACCCAGCGCGGGGCTGGCTCCGGAAAGCTGCTTGGACGCACTTCACACCTGAGTGTCACGTGAGTGTGGGCTTTGAGTCATGTTGCCAGGAGCAAGGGACATGTATATTGGGCTGTCTATTCCTTCTGGGCCCTCTAGGGATGAATGTTCCCTCTCATGTTTTAATGATATAAACCAGATGACCAGACCACATCACCCACAGCTGGCTGCGCAGGCAAGTGGAGGGTTTAGCACTGACAGGAAAGCCCACAGTGCACATCTGGCACTGATTAATGACACGAAGAGCCACTCTCCCAGGCCCAGGTCACGGGGTCCTCATCAGGGATATCTCCTCTGACCTGGCCCAGGGGGGAGTCACGGTGCCAGGATGGCAGAGTCCCAGAGCTGGAGGGAGCCTGGGCCCCTCACTTGGGCCAGAGGTGGCAGGGCCTCCTGGCTGGGGCAGCGATCCAGCCTTAGCTCACACCGCCCTCAGATGAAGACGGGGAGTCTGCATTTAGCATATGCACTTTCTGTGTGTTCTGGGGCCATTCGTTAGTCATATCCCACTTTGACGTTATTTTTGTGTATTCCTTAACTTTATAACTAGATACTCAGTTCCTTGAGGGTAAAGATGTTGTCTTATTCATTATCAAGTCCACACGCGCACACACTGCTGTCTAAATAGTAGGTGATGGGTGAACCCATGAAAGATGAATGGAGAGAATAACAAATTGTATGGAATTTTCATAAATTTCTCTAGAATACTGTCCATAGACCCAAGCAAGTTTTTGGTTTTCCCCATGTTTTGTTAGCTCTTTAGTATTTACAACACATCAAGTATCAACCGTTAGCCTCAATCATTAGTTAACCATTCTACAAATATTTATTAGAGCCATTTGTAGTCCTCATTTCACCCACCAATACTCATTACAGGTCCTGGAGCCCAGCCAACAGCACTCGGATTCTCTACCCCACTGTCCCTCCTGCTTGGAAATGCCAGCTGAGCCCCGTGTGTCCCCGCTCAGTGTCCCCTCTGCCCTTCCCCTCCCATGCTCCACGCCCTGAGAGAGCATGTGCCCCGTTCAGCCTTTCCCTGCCTCTAGCTAGAAAGGCCAGGCAGAGGGATTCTGACTCTGGACCACCACACTGTGGGCAAGGGGGCGCTCTCTTCAACAATGGCACTGCATGGAGAGGAACAGAACATGGGCCGAAGCAGAGATGATGAGTAGAAAGGAGAGGCCATTGTGATCCCTGGCACCAGAGGGATCCGGGGGGAATGGAAGAGAGGGTTAGGTGGAAAGAACCAGCAGAGAACGGGATCTGCATTTGCCGGCCCCTCTATATATCTGTCTGTCCATCTGTCTGCCCACCCACCCACCCACCCCTCCCTCTGTCAGTCCGTCCATCCACCCATCCATCCATCCACCTGTCCATCTGTTACTCAGTGGCCACGACGGGCCAGGCCCTGGGTACTGCACTGAGGATTAAGCAGAAAACAAGACAGTCCCTGCCCCCAAAGAGGTGGTTGTGTCCTGGGACAGGGAGGAGCCAGGAACTGGAAGGAAATCTTACATCAGGCTCTGGCAACAGGTCCCGACTCAGAAACTATTTGTCGCTCGTCTCTAGTTTGATGGCATGAGACAGAAACACAGGAAAACTAAACGGTGGGGGGGCATTCCAGGGGGGGATCACAGCCATCCTTCTATGCTAGTCGTTTCCGCGTCCGCGTGGGCAGGCCTTGGCAGATTTCACAGTGCCCCCTTCCCACGCATCCCACACAGAAGGGCGTGGTGCGCCAGAGGTGGGCAGGGCAGCTTCCCGGCCACGTGTTCTGGGTGAGGGCCCTGCTCCCAGCCCTGATACCTGCCCCCCACTTCTGCTTTTCTCAAGGCAGAGGCATCTCTTCTTTACCCTGTCCTGTGTTCCTAGGGCCTGGAATGCTCAGCCTTATCTGCTGGGGACAATGTGACAACAACTGCCATTTCCTGGAGGTAGCACGGCTGGTCAAGCAGAGTGCAGGCCCCGTTCTCAGACACCTGGGTTTCAGTCCGGGCTCTGCCTCTCCTCCCGCCGGCCTACCTCACCCTGAGCGAACGGGCTCGACGCTCTGTGCCTCGGACTCCTCAGCGGCGAAGGGGGAACCGCGCAGAACCCACCCTGCCAACAGTGCGTGTCCTTGGAGGCTGATGTCTTGGCTCTTCCTGCCTCCCACAGCCAGGGGGCCATCATCCACAGTGTGGCCATCCCACTCGGCAAGGGGGGCTGGGAGCCACACAGGTTCCAGAAAAGGCATTTGCCCCGTATCGGGAAGCGGCTCGGGAGGCTGCGTGGACGTGCTTGCAGTGTCACTCTCTGCCTCCTCAGCTGCCCCGGCCTCCCCTGGCAGGCTGACGCATGGCTCACGCAGCGCTGTCTATTCACACGTCGGCCGGCTGCAGGCGGCCTGCTGCAGCTGGACCGAGGTCTCCCTTCCTTTAACGCTGCGCTGGGCCAATGCTAGGGTCCCAGAGGCCGTTAACCGGGGTTTCTGCTTCTGTGCACTTCGAATTCACACTTCTGGTTCTTTTTTGCTTTTGGGGTGTCTGAGCACACCCTGTCCTTTCCTCTGTCTCAGCTCCTTTCCCAGGCGCCTCCTGGTTCTGCACCCGCTCAGGCCCACTTCCCCTTTCTCAGCTGCTCCCACACAATGATCCAGAAAGGGCACCAGACGGACAGCGGGCGGCCTCCCAGGGAAAGCCCGGTCTGCTTGGCACACAGGTCTTTTCTGAGAAGAAAAACCACCACTCTGAACCTCATGAAGAACTCTGCTCGGAAGGGCATCCCTCAAAACAGGGGTGACAATCGGGGTGACTGAAAATACAAAACATTTAAATAAGTTTTATGATATCCAATAGTGTGCCAAGATCAGGATGGCAGGGAAAAAAAAAGAAAGGAACACTCAGAGTACAGGGATTCCACGTTTCATTCATTACTTCGGAAAAGAGGGTCCTTCTCAAAACGAAGAAATGATGTGGAAAACAGATGTGCAATATGCCTACTTGAAACTTAAGATTTAAAAAAAATTATTTATAAGGAGAAGGGCATGAAAATTTAATTTAATGTTCACCCTAGGTAATTTTGTGTCTTATTGTTCATAGCAATTACCATAAATCTGCATATCAATAAGCGAGAACAGATGTCAGTTGTTACAAGTGCTTGCCAATCAGGTCTGTTAGAAAGTGACAGATGGGTGGTTATAAAACGTTCTCATAAGGCCCATTAGCACATTCGCAGGAAGTGTCTGTGGTGCGAGGGTGGGAGCCAGTCCTGGGGAAGCACAGGAATCCTTGCGGGTCCACGCTGCACACCTCAGGCCTCAGGCGGGTCTCCGATGCTGGCTTCTCGGCCTCCAATGCAGTTTTTTAAACACTTTCCCTCTTCCCACTTATCACAGATATTCTAAGACGGTCTTCTGTGGGAATGGATCTCAAACGCATGAAGGATGAATGCATGGCCATGCTGTTTGTTGTTGGAGGCAAATATTTACACACTGTAATTTTCCTGCTACTTTAAAAATGTGGACTAGGTATTCTGAAAGGGAATGACTAGCAGCTGTACTGAACGTCAGAAGGAGAGTGAAAGTTTTCTCTTGTTTATCAAAAGATACTCTTCTTCAGCCATTGCTTCATAATCTCTGTAATTTCCTAAGAATGACCCCTCGCCCTAGAATAAAAAAGATTCCCCTAATGGAAAGCAAACCCCTCTTACACGCTTCGAATGTTGTTCAAAGCACAGGGAGGTGCTGTCTCTGCACTGCTTCTTTTTGAGCAGATTTGGGGCTCTCCCTGCGTCATTTATCTACGGCTTGGATTTGTTTGTTATTTGGTCTGCTAAACTCTCTGTGCAGGTGAGCCACTGCAGCCTGTATATATGCAAACATGCCTGAATTTGCTGAGACACTGAGCCCTGGTGCCCAGTCTTGGAGGCAAGAGAGCTTGGGTTTTAGGATCAGGCTGAAGTGGATGCCAAATTGGGATCAGCCACTTACCAGTGTAGTAACTTTGGGCAAGTTTCTTAATCAACCTCCCTAAGCCTCAGTTGTCCCACCTGGAAAATGGGATACTAACGGTCCCTACCTCATACAGCTGTTTGATATTTGGGAGTTCTGTCTCCTAGTCCATATTATGCCCCTTCACGGTGCTGTGGTCTCGCATTACTTATTTCACTTTTCATACTTCAGTTTTTCCGATTGTAATGTAGTAACAAAGGGCAGTTTTGTTCTCCGCATGCTGTGAGGATAAATGGCAGGAGTATTTCAAGGAGCTCTGTTAAACACAGGACTGTAACGTATTACCCTGGTTTTTCTAAATTGATCCTCTTTTGAGATGATAGTTGTTATAAAGAAATTAATGACCTGAAAAGCCACTTATCCCTCATTCCTTCTTCTTCAGGAAAAATCCATACTCTGAGTCCAAACTCAGACCCAAGTTTCTGAGATTTCAGAAATTTGTGTGACAAATACAACTGTTGTGTGAAAAAATGGACAAGTTTTTTACTATAGGTTTGAAGAGGGAAAAAATCAATTTCAAAGATGCACAAAAAGTACACATAAAAGCATTCAGATTATTAAGATTTGGTCCCAATCTATTTTCTGCTTTTAAAATCCATATTTAATAAAGGTGTCCTTTTACAAAACCAAGGAATACATTTAGAGTTACTTTTAGTTTGACAGAAGAGTATAGTTGATATGTCATTCAATTTTATTAATGCGACTACTTAGTAACTTGTCATCTAAAATTTCTTTTTCTGCTTCTTTTTTGGGATTTATTTTATTTTCTCTTCGAACAGCAAGTGTTTTACTCATTCTAATGACACACTTTAGACTCCAGTGATAAACCTGAATCTCCTGAAGGATAGACCATTATGTTTTGAGAGTTGTTCACAGCAAAATATTATTAGTTTCCGAGATGGTATTTCACTCTCTTCGGTGAGTGTTCCACGCTGGAGTACTTGAATTCCATATGTGGAGTTTCTTATATGGCACTGCAGACACAACACCGACACCTGAACTGTGTAGGTACCCACGCTCACAGTGCCACAATCTCAACCACTTGATGAGCACTTTAACTTCCGGTGGGGTTCGGGGTCCATGATCTCTGGGTTCCCTTCTACCGCATGTGCTACGGACCATGTGCGCTGTAACACGTGTGATGTTGTACAAACTCTCAAATTTCAAATCCCTGGCAACTTATCTGTGAACACACTGCTCTTTGCTTATATAATTTTTTGTGTGGCTGCGATGTACGGCTAATGCCAAATTTCTTAATTAAGAAACCAGGCATTTAACTTAAGCGCCATTGGGAACATATCCAAAACATAAATTTGAGTTTGTCATTTTATAAATTTGTTTACTCATTTACTCCAAAACAGTTATGATCCCCTTCAGAGGCGTGAGGGTGGATCCATCAGCCCAGGCCAGCTCCAGGCGCACGGATGATGCAGGAGTGTCGGAGAGGTGAGGAGGTGAGGGTTTTGGGGCCGCCCCCCCCCCCCCGGCCCACATCTGCGGGGCTGCCTCTATTACCAGTTCACTTGATAATGACTAGCAAAGACAAATGTTAAGCCTTACATTTGGGAGAAGACAAAAGAGCCAGATGCCATTTAACTTCACCTTACTGAAAAACCAACCAACCAACCAACAAAACAATACCCCAAAACATGAGGTTTCAAACGCTTGGGAAGATGAGACTTGATTATGCTTGTGAATGAAGGGCGCCCTTTACTGAAGGATCAGCCAGTAGACAGAGCCTTCCCATCTACATCCTTAATACTCTAAATGTTCAAGGCCACGGTCCATATGGACTGCTCAGCACTTGCTCTCCCAGCTTGTGCAGGCACAGGGCACTGGGTTTAATACACTGAAGGTTCAAGGAGTGGTTATTTTGGAAAGCCCAGCGCATTCAGAGAGTGCCTTAAATTAGCCATCTGCTCCATGCTCCTTCGAAGGTGATTCCCAGGTACTCTCAGTCTTTAAATGAGCGCGCAAAGCATGTGAATGCCAGCATTCTGACCTGTGGCCGGTGAGGAGAGCACACAGTCTAATGAAAAATGACAGGGCAGGCTGCCCGCCCAGGAAGATGCGCTTGGCAGTAGCCTGAGGACCCGGTGACCTTCTCTGCATAATTCAGCAGAGGGAGTTGGGGAGCCTGAGGCTTCCTCGAAGCAAAGACCCTAATTTTGGATCTGGGTGGGTCCGTCCTACTAGAAGAAAAACAAATCTTGTATTGGCTAAAATGCCACAAAACTTACCGTTTATTTTAGAGCTTGCAGCCTGAAAACTTCCCGAATATTTTACGTATGTCTTTACAGAAGTAAGAATAAATTAATCATTCAACGTGATTCTTAGCTCCTAGCCCAGTTTCCTAAACTGTGTCTGTAAGGGTACCAATCAATAGTTTAACTACTATCATTTGAACATATAAATGTTTTTTTTCTCTAATAAACCAAAAGCTGTGATTTCAACAGAACAAGCTGGCAGTGCCAGCAGATTTAAAGCCCGGTGAATAATTCCGCAGTATTTTTACTGTAGGCCAATATGTCCCGTCAGACAACAAGGTACCATTAGCCTGTGATGCCACAATGAAAGGCTGGGCTGATGATCACAGCACACATACAAGGACAAACCTATCTATGTATGCTCATCAAAAGTCTTCCCGAATCCATTCAAAGTGAAACAGGAAAAAAACCAAGGACACGTATTAGGAAGAAAAAAAAAAAAAACAGAGAGAGAGAGAGAAAGGAGTTTTCATAGTGACAGATAAAGAAATCTGGCTTTTATTCTGCGTATTGACTCGGGGTGTCCTTGATTAAAACAAACTGCCTGATTTTAACGTGCCAAAAACCTGTTCTTTTCCTTGCCCTCTCTCCCCACCTATCTGGAAAGAAACAAGGTAAAAGCCTTCTCACTGTTCCTCGCGGCAGGTTAATGGCACCTGTGTTCTGATTTATTGCACAAGCTGCCGTCCCTGGCCTGGTGGTAAGTTAGGATATCAGCCTGGAAGGTGACACAGCAGGAATGACCTTTCACTAATCACTGCACCTCAGCTACTACTGACACAGCTTATTAGAAACAGAAACCCTCCATGGGCCAGCTTTCAAATCCAGCCCCACTTTGATTTTCCGAAGAACAAAGATTATACTTTTGCATAAAAGCGTCTGATGCCCAGTTCTGTCAACCGGGGTACGAAAGTGAAAAGGCACCCTGATAATTGTCTGTGGCTATCAGGGGACTGCAAACTGTAGCGAAGATAGGCCTGCAATCTTGGCTTTCATTATGGAGGTCAGGCCATTTTTTATTGACCGCCTGTTATTAAAATTTTAGACGGATGTTAATCATTTTGGCTGCCCTGGATATGAGAATCTTGCTAGAAACTCCCCAGTAGCCAATACCATTTTTAAAAATAAGAAAATGAGTATACTACACAGGAATTCTCTGTCCCCTCATGTTATAAGTGTTGGAAATGCCAGGGGAAGCAGAGCAACTTTTCAACAGCTATTCTAATTTTAACACCTAAACCAGGGAGGGAAGGGCAATGGTAACTGCTCTTCGTTCTCCTTTTTTCCCTGCTTTTCCTTGCCCCCTGAATGCCCTCAAACTCAGACACCACCACCATCAAAAGGAAAGGCATGGTTCATGACTTACCAGCCATTTGCTGAATGCCACTGAATGCACCCAGGTTGCTGGAGGAGGTGGCCTGCTGCAGAAGCTGCGAAGGGAGGGAAAAGTATGCCGTCAACACGATGTGGAGAAGAGGGAAAAGTAACCTCCGAATTAAACTGGGGACACATTCTGATTCCTTTACATTTGTAGAGCTGGTTGCTGCTGTCTCTTAATGGGCTGAAGGTTCCCAGAGGTGGGGCTGTAAATCCATAGTAATGTCTAATCTCTATTATGAAACACAGACACTGTGGAAACTCAATAACACTGCTGCCTTAAAACATTTAATCAATTCACTCTTTTTAACGACCAGGTGTTAAGTCTATTGAAATCAACATGGCATGACTAATGCTATCTCTCTGTAGTCTGGTAGTTACTGTAACTCATCTCTGTCAATCGAGGTCCATCTCTTCCACTTGCTTTCACAGCTCAGTTTCCTTCATCCTGGATTAGAAGCCCGTGGACCCACTGTTTCTTGGGCCAACAGAAAAATCATGATAGCTACAGGCATCAATGTACCTATTCAGAGCCCTGACTGCATGACTAAGACGGTGGTCACCCATTTTAAGACGGTCTTCACTGGCAAAGAGGAACACACTCTTTGTCAAACCTTAGAAGTACCTGGTGTAATGCAGATGCATTAGAAGCATGTCAGCATCTTTTTAAAAATTAACACAGCTGCGAAAAGATGTCTGCATTTCTCCCTAGAGATTTCAAAAACACATTTTCCTCCGCACAGAATCAGTGGCTACCACAAGGTGAAGGCATGTGGTTAGTGTCCTAAAATGCTCCTATAGTCGCCCAACTGACTTGAATGATAGGTTAACACTTAAGTGCTATATTAAATGTTTGACTAGGTTTATTGCTATCTTCTTTCTATTAAGGTTGATCGACACAGAGTTTGTACATAGAAACAAGCACAGAGTTACCTCCTCTACTCGAATGTACGTAAATACGAAAAAGCATAGATTCACTCTAAATTTATTATTGAAAATTGTTAGGTGCTTTGAGGAGAAAATGAATTCACTATTTTAAAAAAGCGCTCTCGTTTCAGAATTTATTTGGAGCTTTGCAAAACATAATGTAGAGGATCACCATTCCTCTGGGCAAGTGAAGGGCTCTTCAGTTCAAGAAGAAGACAACTCCATGATAAACAGGATTCAAAACCAGGCACCTATCAGCTGACGTGAAGGCACCAAGCAGAGTGGAGTATCACTGGCTAATTAAACCAAAGACTTAGTGACAATGATATTAGGGGGATTAACATTAACAGTTGCCAGAAAAATGTCTCTAATGTTCATTCATCCCTCTCGACTTGTTGGGATACAGGGGTGGGCAAAAGTAGGCTTACAGCTGTGAGTACATGAAATAAGACTTTATCCTTGCATTGTTATTTATTAATTATTGCATTTATTTGTATTATTTATCTTCTTATTATTGTTATTTTTGTATCCTTACTTATGATTTAGCTTGTAGGTAATGATGGCTGGTAATTTAATCTAGTTTGGCCACATCTGTACATCACCTGGACGTCACAGACGGGAGAGGAAGAGACAGACAGACACATACACACGAAAAGTGGGAGAAGGAGGGAGAAGCCAGGGATTATCTATTTTGATTTGATTATTTGGGTTTACTATTCTTTTGCGATTGTGACTCTTTATTCATTCCTTCTATGAGATATTTGTAAAAATTAAAGTAAAAGTAAATAAGCTTTGAAGATATTTTGAGGAATTAAAACCTACTGAGGTAAGCAGACCTGAGTGTCAGCACACTATTACCAAGGGTCCCGCCCACTGCAAACGGTTCTCCGGCGAGCCTGAGTCAGGACCTACGCTCGTCACAACAGAGGCAGGGGACGACTTAAAGGCCAAGGGTCCTCACAGAAGTGGGCTTTCAATTCAAGGCAGGAGAAAACACAGTGAAGAGTGTATAGAAATGTGTTTTATAAGTGAGGAGGAGACTAATTTTCTTTCAGAATACAGAAATCTTTTGCATTTGTGACCAAAGAAACATGGCCAGAGATCTCAGTAAGCCACGGGGCACAGAAGATATGCCAGAGACCAGGGACAGGCAGGTGCATCTTGGTTTTTGGAAACGGTGGAGTGGGAAGCTGGATTCTTAGAAACTATGAAAAGAAAAGGCGGGCCTGACTTCGATTTCTGATAATTCTTATATGCGCCATTAAACAAGTGGTCTGTGAACATCTGAAAAGCACGAGCGTGTGAAAAATAAGTTATTAAGTTAGACTCTATTTTTTTCATAAAATTTCTAGACTGATAAACCAAGAAGAAGACATGGCAGAGCATATACAGGTTTTTAGCAAGACATCTGGCAAACTCTCCTGTGGTGTCTTTGTGGATCAGATGGAGAAATGGCGTGAAAGTGACAGTAATTCGGTCGATGGTTTTAGTAAGGACTCAGAGGAAGACAGAAGAAGTACACACCTCATTTATTAATCAAACATGTATTGAGCAGCTATTACATGCAGGACCCAGTAGGCAAAAAAGGAATAGGAGACGTGTCTTTTCTGAGAGGCAACATGGAAAAGATGGAGAGAACACAGAAAGGGCTGTGTCCTGCTGGACCACCAGTGGCGTGACCTTGGGTCAAGTGATGTAATCTTTTCTGGCCTGTGCAAGCAGAGTGGTCTGACTTGTCAAAACACAGGGAGGACTCTTTTGCAGAACAGTACAGGTTGTGTGACAAAGTAAGTCTAAGGGGTAATACAATCCTGGGAGGGACGAGTTAGGACACAAACACACACACACAGACATGCACACAACACACCAGCACAGGCTGGAAAAAAAGCCCAATCTCATAATACGAAATTATATTAATAAATGTGGAGTCCAGCATTTAGGTTTCAAAATAGAAAAATGGAGTAGAGTAGCATGGTTTGGCGGGAGTTCAAGGAAAGATAAATAAAAACTTGGAGGCATAGTAGTTGCCTTCAGTGTAGCACATGACGTGGTTACTATAAATGCCACTCTCGAGTTAATGAAAATCTCATTAAGAGATTTTCAAGTCCACGCTAGGGGTCACTGCTCTGTGCTGTTTATGCCTTACCAGGGGAACTGTCTCAAATTCAGGTGACTGTACTTTAATAAAGCCATTGACAGAGTGAAATACATAGGTGGCTCAAAGAAAAATCAAGAAAGTAAAAAGTTTAGAAACAATGAAACGTGAGGGGTGACAGAAAGACTTGGGTCTATTTGGCCTGAAATTGGGTCTAGTTTTTTTGGTATCAAATAGATAAAGTAAGGAAATACTAAATCTAGTCAACAGAGTTCCACTGGGAAGACCCAGGATCAGTGAAGGAAAGTTCCACGGGGATTTCATTTGAGGTCCTGACTTGGAATGGACTAACCTCGGGGCCGTGAGCCCTCCAACCTCGGCTGCCTCAGTATCCTTAAGTAACAGCCTCATGAGAGGGCTACACCCATTCTAATGCAGGATTTTACGATGTCTCTCAAACAGGGATTAGAGATTTAGCCTTGTGGGACTCTGCTCAGCCTACATCAGGCAAGACTGAACTTAGTCATGTGCTTATGTTTAGCCCATTTAGTCTGGAAAAATATTCTGCATCAATGCCGATTTCAATAATTTCCTGAGACTCAAAAGTGTCCCCAAAATGAATTCTTTGGCATACTTAGGGGACAAGTAGGTTGGAAGAGCTTCAGTTGGTATGCTCCCCTCTCTCCGGGGGACCACGCACGACTGCCCAGCAGCACTTACCGCCAGGTACTGCGGGGTGAGTCCGCCCAGACCCGTCAGGTTCCCCCAGGTGGCAGTGTTGAGCTGTTGCATCTGCTGCGCGAGCTGCTGTTGGAGGCGTCTTTGCTCTTTGTCCTTCTGAGTGTCAGCGAACTTCACCACAATAGGTGAAGAGCAGCCCTGTGGTCAGACACAGCGGAAAGTGAAGAGGGAGTTACAGCCTGGTCGAATCCGCTCATGAAACTCAGCACTGGACCTAGCTTTCTGAACTATCTTGGAGCAACATGGAAGGGTCTGGAATGGTTTTAAAATAGTTTGATATTCCTTCTTCTTCTCTGAATTGTACCATCAACAGAAATTTCCAGATACTGTCATTGGTTTCTTTGGGGATCTGGTGGTCGGTGGAGCCATTTGCTTTCTTGCTCTCGTTATTAAACTGTCTCTCCTTTCTTCTTCGTGCATCTTCCTTCAACCTTCCGAGGACCTCCTCAGAGACGAGAGACCTCACCAATGTTCTTTAACTAAACTTCATGGTTCACCTGTCTGAAAGATAGGCCTGTTTTGTATGTCTGCCTCTTTCCACCTGTGAGCAGGGGACAGGGATTAGGGGGGCTGTGATGGGAATAAAAATGTCTCTCATTTGTTTTTTTTTTACTCTCTCCAATTTTCAGTTATGTATTTTTAAACTGTGGAATTGTGGGGATCATATTGATCCAGCAATATAATTAGGAGAAGTGGATTTATTTCAGAAACATAGATGAAGGAAGGAGGTATTCACAGAACATAGGCAATGACCAATGTAACTGTTCCCATGGTTTCAGGGAGATCTCTCTTCCTTCCGTATTACATCTACATTATCCACAGTCCCAGAGCTACTGTGGACAAAAAAAAAAAAAAGAAAAAAAAAAAAGAAGTATAGCCTATTCAAAGGAGATACAGCATACATGGTAGAGGGAGGAGTCTACTTGACTTCTTTTTTCTAACAAATCCCAGCTTTCTAGGTGCTTCTTTCGGGTTTCATTTCCTTTAAAAGGAAACGAGTAGGGATAGTGAGAAATGGTCAAGGGTTATAGAACAGGATGAATTCACGTTTGATACAGATGAAATCATTAGGGAAACTACGGGCTTAACTCCTCAAGGCATGAAGAAGGCCTCCCTTTGGAAGCACCTTTCAAACATCTGCATTTGGTAAATACTCAGTAGAAACATTTTCTCCTCCCTCCCCATCTCCTCTTTGTAGAGCTTGCCTTCACTTTTCTTCACAATTAAAGCTGTTAAAATTTTGCTGAGGTAAAAAGAAGTAATTCTACCCAAGTGATTAAAAAAGACTTTTATTGAAACTCAGCATGATAATAGACCTCTCTCACTCCTCTCAGAAATTTTATATTCCCATTTAAATGAGTTTTTCCTTTCTCTTCCCTTTGGGTCACTTTTCTTTCTCCTAGAAAACAAACTAGCATTATTTTATCACCTTGGGTAGTTACTGGGGAGGTGGCTATGAAGACATGAGGCTATCATGTCTGTTATTACCAAAAAATGTGAAAAAAATGAGGTGACTCTGTTGAATTTCCAGCGTACCGGTCTTCAGCTCTGGTAGCCATAGTCACAGTACAGAATGTTAAATGTCAGTAAATTGCATAAAAGTAGTATTTCCACCATTTAAAAAAAAGCTATGCTTCATTTTTCTTCATCTGCTCCGTATTTCAGCACTTCATTCCTTAAAGAGGGCAAAATACTCTGAAGAGGAAAATTATATAGAGACAGGGTTTTGCATGGAAAAGGGTTATTATTGCTTTATCAAATTGTTCCATAACAAATTATAGTATCTCCTCCTAACAGTACATTTACTGTTGTTTTTCTTCTTCCTTAAATATGAAAAGACGATATAAAAGCAGAAAATCAGGCCAATGATTATAGCTTAAATATTACTTGTTTGAACCATGAAACAGAAAAATGGGATAGGGATAGATTGGAGGAAAGGAAAAAATAAAAGGTACAATATTATAAATTAACTATTTTTAAAAAGTGTTCTTTTAAACTTTGACATTCATGTCATTTTCAATTCGAATCTCTCAGATAATACATCTTGATTAAAGATGTGAGCCAGTCCTGAAAATAATGTAATTCGTTAAAAAAAGGAAACATACTTCAGTCGTACCACTATAATGTAACAGCATAATGTATCATTTTCCATTCCAATGTCGATATTTTTGAATTAAACAAGACATTTAAGTGTCTGAGGGCCCCATTCTTTAAGCATGGATGTCCAGATTTCAAACATGTGCACCAAATTTGATTTTTTTATAACAGATATTAATAACAAAGGATCAAGGGTTTCTTAAGAATCACTACACCTCATTCGCTACGGCGGAATCTTCTCACTGCGAGAGCCTACTATTCCTTGGGCCGCGTTCACACCCAGCCTGCTTTCTCTCCTCGAGCACTCCCTCTGTAGTAACAGGGGAGCCCAGGCCCCCACACTAGCCTCTGTGGCTCTGCTCAGGGGGCCCTTGGCGAAGCAGCTGGGGTGGTAATGTTTCTGACAGAGCTGAAAGAATTTGGACTAAAAAATTGTCTAAAATGTGACCAATTCAGGTACAAATCACTAAATTGTGGAAAATAAAAATAATTAAGATGAAACACATACATGGAAGATAATAAATAGAGGTAAGGACCTTCTTTTTCCTAACAGCACTTCTGTTTTGATCTCCAAACTGAAATGAAGCTGGAAATCAGACTGACCCACAATCATGGAGCAGCCTAAGGTAAGAGAGTGGGGTGGGGGTGGGGCAAAACCTGTGCCACACAGGTGACTGCGTGCTGTACGAGACTGGCTTCCTAGGTATTTCAAATCCTAATTATCTCCTATCATGGCCGGATTTTCACCTGAGCTTGCCTTCAGGTAGGGGGGTGGGAGTGTCTTAAAAATGCATTGCACTGAAAGGAAAACACAGCGATTATATAAGATATGTTAGGAATATCAAAGTCAAAATGAAGTTTGAAAAAGACAATAGGCTTTGCAATGCTGATATCAAAACTCAGAAAAGTACAATAAACACTTAATGACAAGGCCATGCACACTCATTCCCCCCTTCCCACCCACCTTTTGGCTCACCGTAAAAAAGGTGTCCACAGAACATGACGCATAATGAGCACTTAGCTCCCAGCATGCTTTGGGAGATGCTGCATTGCAAAAAACAAACAAAACAAACAAATAAAAAATAACCCCCCCCAAAAGTGGAGGCCAAAAAAGAAGCTCAGTCAATAAAGAAATTTTTGCAGATTAAACAAAATTGAAAACATTTTTTTCCCCCAAAGATGAAAAACATAACTTCAGATAGCGCCACAAGGCCACCTGTGGAAAAGATCACCCATACACAAAGATACAGTGTACATAACACAGCAGCACATGCACTCCCAAATGATTCTATCCGACAATACAGAATAAGTAACAGCATATCACTCTTGGAATGCTTTTGTGCAAAATTCTGAAAGGCCATGACCCAAATCACAGACTAAAAGTAGAGAGCCATCTGTCTTGCATTGGTGGGTAAACGCCCACACCAGCGTATTTTCTCTTCCCCTAAATCCGCTATGTCTCATTAGGAGACCAAATTTGAGCCTTTATGTTTCTGAGTTATTGTTCATTTTTTTTAGTAAGGAGACAAATTTTATTTTTCAAGGGACTCTCATCCATGAACATTTTCACTGTTCAAATGAAGTGGGAGAAATAGTAAATTTCTCCAACATTCTTGATGCAAAAACAATTCTGTTTGACTAAAGATAACTTGATCCCACATTAAAAAGCAAAAAGAATGCTGTGAGCACAGGGCAAGTTGCAATTTGGAGTGAGAGTTGTCCATATTTAATCCGTACTAACCCTGGGCTGAGGAGTGGATGTGATCCTTTAGGTACAAAATACTGCTTGGCTTAAACTGCATCATGACCTTACATGGCAGACCCTTGGCCACTGTAATAAAAGGCTCGAAAAATAATGGAGAGCAGGTGGAAGGCTTTCCTAAATCCATTTCAGGTCATTAGGGGAAAGATTCAGAGAGAGAAAGAGAGAGAGGGAGAGAGAGAGGGAAAGAAAGAGGAGAGAAAATGAGTATGAATGAATGGAGAGAGATGGTGAAAGTTTAAATCTGTGATTGTCATGTGAACGATGCACACAGGAGAGAACTGCGTTACCATCCCCATCATTTGCACAAAGAAAACAAAGAAAGGGCAGATGATACAGTACCTCCATGGTCTGAGACTGGTGCATGGCTTTGATTGCATTCTGTGCCATTGCCCTTGTAGAAAATGTGACAAACGCACAGCCTGTGGGAAACAAGGGGACAGGGAGCAGGAAAGACAAAAAACAACAAGACAAAAGGGTTGGACGCTTGTTAAACCAACACGGTCTACGAGAACTGCCACAGGACGACACTGTTCTCAGTAGTACATAAAAATAAACAACTTCTCTCTTTGTATCGTATTTTGCTTTTTACTCACAGTGCTGACTTGCTAATCTGACCAAAGTAGAAAGATCTGCTGATTGATTTTTTTTTTTTTAAATGAAGACGAGGGGAAGGAAGCTGGGTGCTCTTTCTAGCCATGGATTTGAAATTAGCAAGATCTAGTTTACACTTTCTAAAATAAAAAGTTGCTATTTTACATTTCCTGCCTGGCTGATTATCTCTACTCGGGGCATCCACATATTAGGGCTCTGGATTTCAAATTTTAGCATTGATTTTTAAGCAGCAAATAAAAAAGTCCTCCAAGGGCAAATGAGCATAAAATTCCAAGAGCTCGAAATGTCAGCAAATAAATATATCTAATCTCTTCTGGGTAGTTAAAAAGTATATGTGTATAAATATACATTGATGACATTCAAATGTAAACCAATACACCGAATCCTGCACAAACCAGAACTTAACTATGAACAAAAGCAAATGCTCTATTATTCTGAGAAGAATCAACGCTGCATATAAAGTAAAAAATTTAAATCTGCATTGGATTTTTTTATTTGCGTAGAATCTTTATGATGTTTGGAAGTTGTGACTTTCTGATAGGTATCAGCGATTTGACCTAAAATCTAACATGCACAAGACAACGTACATTATTTCTCTGTATGTCTCCTGTGAGACCCCCCACACATTGCATGGCAATTTTTCTCTCATTCTGAAAAAATAACTATGCTCTCTAGTGCCTGTCCCTGCACCTTGTGGCAGCTCGGGCCACCATGCAGGTCAGTACTGCAACCACACAGCTCGCTGCCCTTTTCACTAATAAAAACACTGCCTTTCGAATTCACATTTTATTCACCGTGCACCCTTGGGCTTCTTAAGAGAAAAAGACTGTGAAATTAATGCAGATTCAGGCTCATTTTTATAATAAAACCACAGCACACTAAAAGCTGAGCTAAAGCAACGCAGACTTATTTCACTTAGGATCTCTAATGACTTTAAAAGTGCATTGATTTTCAGCTTGTTTAGCCTTGCACAGTTTGAACTTAGGTATCAGAGAATAATTTAGTGTTCCACTCAATTTACTCAAAACATTATTATTATTACTACTTAAAAGATTTCCAAATGAAGCAGATCTAAACACTGAGAGGGTGAAAAGCCTGTTGTCATCTCAGAGTGAATGCAGGAGAGCGGAATTCTGGCATCAACAAGGCGAGATGGTTGCCCTTGTTGCCAGGAAGCCAAATAGAATGTTCTACATCCAAACAGCACTGGATGGTTTGGTTTACAGAGAGCCATTTGTGAGCCATAAACTGTATTTCCTTCTTTCGCTCTGCATGTGTACCTGGTGAGATTATCAAGTCAATACTGCACTAGCACCTTTTAATCAAACAACGCCTGCCCATTTACCCGAAGGCACAACAACATCCAGTCATAAAATAAGTCAATGCATTTTTTTTTTTTTGCGTTATGCCGCAATTTTTAACACATAAAACTCTCAGTGCATGGGAGATTCGTCTCACATTCCCCTCCCTCCCAGTTAAGCTGGCCTTCTGAAGCCTGAAGTATCGCTCACTAGAAATGCATAGCTGTTCACAGAGTTCTCTGACGTCAGAGCAGCTGGTGAAGCTTTTACTTAAACACGCTGCCTGTACTCACACTGGCTACAGGTTTTGTCTGATGAAAGCGACTTGGCAACCTGCTCTAAGGCAGCTAGATGACGTGTGTCATAGGGGATGAGACAGATGAGAGTACCTCTACCGGCGTCCATATTGATACTCGGCTCTACTGTAAACTAACAGTGCCCCAAATTTACCATCCACTTCGAAGTAATATCTCTTCAAAAACATTGTCATGCTCACAGACGTTATTAACAGAGGAAATAACACTACGAGATTTTTCTTTTCCCCCATTTCTTGAGAGTACAATGGAGGCAAAAGCAAATAACCTAATGGAGATATATTTGAAACCACGTGAAGCCTGGACTAACTGCTTCTCACAGTCAAAAAGAACTGTTTCATTCACTTCATTTGCTCTATTATCCAGGAACATGTGCCAAACTGACAGTTTCCAAATGGAGGTTAGGAAGGCATTAAAAAACATAAAATGTCAACAAAAATCAATAAGGCACAGTTTATGCATTTACCACAATTTCGGAAAAAGCAGAACTTTTGTAAATAACTTAGAGGGAGGTATATAGTAATTAACAGGTCTAAAAAGAAGAGTATTAGCAATAGCACAATAAAATTATACCTCTATAAACTCAACCCATTGCCCTTTCGTGTACGAAACCTGCAATTAAAGCTCCACTGACGCTTCTAATTATATGATCCTCATCCCAGCCAAAAATAAATTATCTGACAAATCTGATGACTCCTTTAACCTTTTTATTCTATTGACAGTAGTACAGTAAGAGGGAAGTTGTCTCGTTGGGGGCTCTGTCAAGTTTTGTGCGGAATGCTGTGTTCAGTCACTTAGGAGAGAAAAATTACTGTGTCATTTACAAAGCGAGAACGCGTGTTGAAAAATTTCAATCTCTATGTTCCTCTGGATGAAGTTAAGCAGCTTCAGAACTCAATGTTTCATGGATGGGTAGCTTTTTAACCTTTGTAATTCCTCTAAAACAATAGGTCACGGTAGTGCTATGGTTGTATTTCAATTTTCTGTTCAATGCCTCTGAAAACGCTGTGTTGGTTATTTAGGGTTAGACCTCAAATCTGTGGCTTTTCACTCACATAAGCTCCTGCCACCAAGACTGGCTGCTGCAAGCTCACCAGATGACTGTCCCTGGGCAGAAATGACTTAGGTCATAACTGTCCCCTTTTTCTACTAAAAATGAGCTTCTGGGTGCACTGGGGCTCACAAAGTCTTGGCAGGACAACTCCTCCGATCTTGTAGAGTTGATTCCCTAACTTTTCTAGTCTGTTGTATGTGCTGTCTTGGCAGTGAGTTCTCAGGCTAATGATCAAAACACAAGAGAAAGTAGATTTGGGAGAAAAGATACATGTACCCAAACAACGAAGCTACACTTCTGGGGTGGTTGGGGAGGTTAAGATAAGATGGTCTGTATATTACCGTCTTAAGGTCTCCAAAAACGTAACAGCAAAATAAATAAATAAATTAATTAATTAAAAAAAAGAAGAAAAATTTTCATCTGTATATGTGGCCAACCTTGCAATTAATTTATTGTCTCCACTTTCAGAAAGTGAGAGATTGCTAGTAGAAATGAAAGGAGTTTAATTCCTTTTATTTCGGTGAGGTTGCCTTCTTGCTGCTAAAACAGATAAATGATTGACTGGGGAAAGGTTTCTCAAAGTAATTTCCTCCTACAGACAGGATCTAAGGAAAGCACGTAGCCCTGTTACAGAGAAGATTTTGGAACACATCTATTACACTTGTCATTTCAATTGAAAGGATAGCTTAACTCAGGTGTTCTACCTTTTCTCTTGGCTGCAAGAGAATTTTTAGAGAACTAGATGAATTCTTGCTCTGTACACACAAAAAAATACAGGCACTTTAAAAAGCACGTACAATGCCTGGGTCTCTTTTGTGCTACTTCTTTGAAAAAGGCGCAGCAGCCTGCTATATTTCAACTGAGAAAGGTATAATTTAAAATAACGCGTGCAACATGAAGGAGATTTCAACCTATGTAAAAACTTGTTTATAAATTCCCATTCTGCCGAAAAAAGATCATAATGCAGCCAATTTTCCTCGCTCAGCTTTTTTAGCAATGTCAGGCGTTATTCAACATATGTTATCAGTATAGCAATAATGGAGCACCAAAATTAATACTCTAATCAACCATTCCCAAAGTTGGTCCATTTATTTAAAATTGGCATGGCGAGATCATTCACTTATGGTACTGGAGTTTGAGTGCAGACTAGGACTTCATAGTTGGCAAAATCTCATCCCTGAGATGGGAATGGAAGATTGTGTCCAGAGCAAGATGACAAAATACAGTTAATAATCCAGTGGGTATTTCATAAAAGTTCCTACATCTCTGAATGTTAGGGTATTATATGGGCAAGATTAAAATGGTGTCATCAAAACCGAGTCCTTCTCTGTGTATGTGTTTAGGAGTCAAACACCCCATCCTAACATCCTGATCAGACATAACAAAAATGAATGAGGATATCATGGTTGAATCCAGGCTGTGCTCGCCAACATCCCTGAAAATATTGCCAATTCATTTGTCAAGGGTTTTGGCAGGGGAATGTCAGAATACCGTAAACACAGCTGGAATATTCTTAAACAAGAGAAAGTTACCTTAAATGGCGTGGAGATCTGACTACATTTCTTGGGAAGGAAACATGAAATAAATCCCGCCATTGTCTTTGAGTTACAAATATTCAGTTGCCATGGTATGAAAAGCCTTGTAAATTGTGCCCCAGCGGTCCATTCGACTGTGGGGTTATGGGTGAGCACAAAGGCATATTCTAGGGTGTCAGCATGCTAAGGTAATACTGCCACACATGTGCAGGGGCTCGGAGCCCCAGGCCTTGAATCTGAGAGCCTACGCCTCCTCTGGCTTGCCACGTGTGGGTTCCATGCACCCTGCCTGCTCTCTCAGTGAACGCTCATGCGGCAGGCCGGCAAGTCGACCTGCCATTGCCGGAGGAGCCGAGTACGATGACGGTGCGTGTGACAGCATCTCAAACCAAATTTTCCAAATTGGAAAAGATGGCAGAACGGGTTACTGCCCCCAGAGGGGAAATGCATGTTTAGATGCAGGCACACTGAGTGACGTGAGGCAGGGTCCTGCTGCTTGCTGAGTGGCTGCGATGTGCTTGGCAGGTGCTAGGTGCTGTGTACAGTCGTGACAATTTCCTGGGGGTGGGGGTCTGTCCTGGAACATGACACAGGCCTGGGTGCTGCCGAGTACTGACGGGACTCTTAAAATAGTCTTTCTTGCTAACAGGTAGATCATGCCTTTTTCAGAGAGAGGGATTCTAATCTAATAGAAAGTATAGTGTGGCTTGATAGGTACCAAGTTGTGGGTCCTGGCAGCCCACTAGTCTGGTTCAGTGAGGGGTACTGAGTCAACAAGCCTGGAGAAACACCAGCTCAATACCTATCAGGGAGGAATTTAAACCACTGATGTGACAGAGAAGAAATGACATTAGACACCTGTGAGGGAGCAGCATCATGCTTGCAGCTGAAAAGCAAAAAAAGAAAAGTGAACCGCCCAATAAAAACTTTGTTATTGCTAGTTTATGCCCTGGCTTAGTTATTAGGAGGTAATTTTCAGAGCAGCCAGGCTTTCATTTCACTTAATTTTTATTTATTTTTGAAATAGCTGAGCCAGCAACATGCACTGAGACCAGAAGTGCTGAGTACCCTTTATCTGCGGTGCCACTAATGGGAGACACTTATTAATATTTGATTGAAAACTACAATTCTTTAATGAAAGCAAAATAGTAGCATGAAAGGGGATTCTTCTTTTCACAAATACACCAATTTAGGAGTGGTCCCCTGTACCCAGGAGTCCCCGGGTCCTGCTAATTGAAAAACCTACCACTGCCTGTCTTTATATTTCAGAACAAATGATTATAAATGAGTATTTTCTTTTTTGCCATAGGGAATCTCATCAGTTCACCAGAAATTACTTTCCTGTCCAACAAAAAAGGGCAGGGAGGAAGCTTCTGCTCTTTACATTGAGCCAGCCTTCACATACAATATTGATGAGGGTCTTCCCTAACTTGTTTCAGAGACGGGCTGCTTCTCTCTAGGGCCGGTTAATTAATCAACCAAATAGCTGATCACCTTGGCCAAATTCTCACGTCAAGTTGCGTGTCCTGCTCTTTTCTATGAAAAGTTGGGGTGGCTTTAAAATGTCATCTGCAGAAACAGCTCACGTCTGCTTAAGGAGTTCTAGACGTTGCAGGCACCAATGCTGTGCCTGGCCGTCCGCACTGGACAGGCATGAGGGGCGGGTCGCTGCATAAATGGACCCAGCCTGGCAGACGCAGAGCAGAAGTCGTGCCATCCTAACTCACAGTCAGGGTCTCCAGTAAACCGCATGGGTGGTAGGCTTGTGCAAAGATCTCCCTACATTCCTAACCAGTGATGCATTGAGATAGGCAGGGCAGACACTGCAACTGCTGCCATTTACAAATGGGGAAACTGAGGGAGAGGGGTAAGAAGATGAGATGGCTACGGTAACATTTCATGTCAGGAGAAGTTCTGGGATAGGACGTGGGGGTCACTGGCCCTTAAACCACTACAGATTTCACCGTGAGTAATTTTAGGGCCTGCCTTTCTGTTCTCAGTGCCATGGGTCTTGGCACATGAGAAAATACAATGAAAACACAGAAGGGTGACTGAGAACAATAACAGGAGAGAACGGTGGTTCTAATTACGAAATTGGCAGCAGAAAGGCATTGGAAAAATATTATTGTGTGTTTCCTACCTATTTTATCCTTTGTTTAGCCATCCTGGCTGTCCCCTTGGTATTCTGTGTCTTAGTCTGCCTGCCTAAGTGGGCATGTGTCTATCATAACTGCAGAGGAAATGTATGATCAAATATGATTAGAAGCTCTCACGGTGTGATTTGCTAGGATGGAACAGAGGGGACTAGGATGGAAATCCTAGTATCCTTCTGCTGGGAGGCTGTACAGGGGCCAGAGGTTGTGAGGGTAACCAGCATGATGCACTAGTTTGGGTGACACTGGCCAGGGCACAAGTGGCAAGCTACAGATTAGACCGAGGCACGGGGTCTGCTGTTTAGGGATCTCCCTCAATGTCATGTCTTGCTCAGTTTTAGAGAACCACATCTTTTCGGTGAGGGTTACGTAACAAGGTTCAGAATTGTTAGAGAATGCATAAACTGTGATCTCCGTGCCTCCTCCCCCGTCTCTCTCTCTCTTTTTTTTTTTTTGAACCACCTGCAGAAGAAAATACAGGGATGGTGAGCTCGAAGCTGATCCACCTCCTTCCAGTTTTCCACTAGACTCCCTCCATTTGGGGAACTGGAGGTGGATGTGGGCGGAACACTTTTGTTCTCTGTGCTTGCAATTCTGGCAGCTGACATCATGAAGCTTATGTCTAAAAGTCAAAAGAACAAATGTTCTTCTGCACATGGTGCTGACTTTAAGTAAAATTAGGGAGACAGGTGAAAATTAGCGCTTTGTACTTAATGCCCAACCTTTTCTTTCCACGTGTGGTTTGGGATGGCAGGGCTGTCCCAGAACCGGAGACTGGGAATGAGAAGACATTTCTAATTAGCCCCATGGAAACTGCGCTGATAACTACATTAATGGAATAAAATCCTTTTCGTGTTGCAAGAATACAGATTTCTTAGAAGAAACTGAAAACTATATTGTACAGACTGGCTTTCGGTTCGGCCTCCCGAGGCTGATCGGGAAACGGCAGTCGGATGAGTGTTAACACCCAGCGAAAGCCCTCATGAGTGGTTTAAAAAAGGGGGTGTGTGGCATTGTCACAGGGAATGGCAAACATGGAAAGAGAATAGTTATTTCCAACTACTTTGTAAAACCGCTTGTGAAAACTGGTTTTCATCAATGCTTTGAGCTGCAGCCTTTGCTTCTATCATGGTGACAAAGAGGAGCCTACAATCTTCTTCTGGATGAGGTCATTTCTGTCACTAAATGGACTCCTTGTGTTCCAGACTCCAGGAGGTTCGAAAATAAAACCCTGATGCTCCAAGAATGGCCCTGTCACTCTGAGTCCATATCTGCTCTGCCCTACGTGGAAACATGGACGTTTTACCTCGGTTTACATCACTGTCAAGAGGCCACGCCCTTCCCATTTCTTTCAGGCACAGCCAGAAAGCCAGAAACTAAGATGAAAACAGTAAATATTCTGCTCCTCTTTCACATGTTCCCCTCGCCCTCCAATCTGAGATTGAAAAGGGATGCGTAACAACAGGGTGGCCTGCTGGCTTCCCGTCTCACGGTGGGAACCTGGGCTGGTATGTTGGCACCAAGACCTTCCCGACTTGAGAAACAAAAGGGGATCATTTTAGCTACGGTGAAAAGCTCAGGTGGGATAACGTTATCACATAGAATGTATTACAGGGCGACCCCTAGGTGCGTGTGGTGGCTACATCTACCTTGACTGTGACACAGAGTTCCAATTAGCACTTCAGGAAAGAGACTTCAGTGACAGCGCACTCACCTCGACTCAGCCCGTCGGGTCCCCGGAGGATCCGGCACTCTTCTATCTGGCCGAATGGAGAAAACATCACCCTGATATCATTCTCGTTACATTTCTTTGAAACCATTCCTATGAACAATTTTCTGTCTTCCACAGCTAGGAGATAAAAATAATGCATGAGCAAAAGCCATTGTCAACTCTTTCCTTGTAATCAATGTTTCGTAACCATATCAAACCGGGTGCCCGTCATGTGAGACTGGACTTCCAGTCGCCTCCACTCTCCCACCTTGCCCTTCCTGAACACTGCACTCTCCGTGAGCTTGTTCTTACTAATAAAACAGCTTCATAGGACACAGAACAGCAAGAAATTCTTTCCTCCCATTTGGAAACTAATGGTAATGTGTTTACTAAAATGTTCAATTTCCATGTAGTTGCTAACACTACCATTCCACAGAGATACTTCTGGAGACATTTTTTTTTTTTTTTTTGTAGATGTTCTTTAACTTTAGTGACAGGGAAAGAAAAAGGTCAGGAGAGGAACAACAAAAGGAACAGATATAATGGAACAGTAAACGAAACTTTTAACAAAGCATTTGAGGGAAGAAAGCAGCCCTCTCCTCCGATTTCACACTGCTTCGGCCCCACGGATCCGGAGAGGGGCAGAAGATGAGAGATGCCCATTTCCTTGGAAGGCTAGTGCATGACCTCTGTCTTTAGCATGGGCTCTCAGCCCTAACCCAGACAGCACACGAGGTCTGAGTGTTACAATGAAAGAGGAAGGCGATCCTGGTGAGGAGAGCCGGGCTGCGGCTACTAGAGAATTACATCAGGGTGGTCCCGTATCAAAATAAGGACAAGGAGGGAACAATGCTTTTCTTCTCACTCGGAGGCAGGACTCTTGATGAACAGAAATTCACTTTGGCTGTCGTGACAACAATGTGCAAATTCTAACCTTGGAACCTGATGGAGGTAAAGATAAGGGAAAGCTGACCTCAGATGACCAGGGAGATTTTCCTCAAAATCTACATGCTTGCGCTCAGGACCACTGGCCTACATTTAGCTGCAAAGGCATCATTACGGCCGAGTTCCGGGCAGTGCTGGGAGTCTTTTTTTAGGAGAGAGCAAGAGGCTGACAGAGGACCCTCCGGGAGAAGTCTTGCTTATTTCCCATGTTCCATTCAATCTGTTACTAGAATGAAAGGGGACAGCTGGCTGCGGCAACACCTCGGGTCGTCCTGGCTTAGGGAAAGGCTCCGCCATCCATCCCTGTAGAAACTTTTCTGTATGTGCTTTATAATCTTGTCATTGCTGTTTAATTGTTTTTATTTCTGCTTCTCTTATTCTTTTAGCCCACCAGACTGTATTCTCGACTTTCTAGGGCCAGTTGCTTTTGGCACCTAAGTGACACCGTGGTCTCTGCCCTCGGGGAGGCAGGGCACGAGCTCTGTTTGTGAAGCAGTGCGGTAGCAGAGATGTACACTCCAACGGGGCGATGTCCAACAGAACTCAGCAGGACAGGGCAAGTTCTACTGATGTCCATGCAGCAGCTGAAGCCACGTGTGGCTGCCGGGCACTTATAAAGCAGCTACTGTGACTGAGGCACCAGAGTTTTCATATGACTTGAGGTCAGCTAATTTAAATTTAAAAAGCCACATATAGAACTGCACTGTACTATATTGGACAGCGCAATTCTGAGGGGGGTCTAAGTGCAGCAGTTAAATGCTCCTGTCACTGAGCCCCAGGCTGGAAGTAGGAGACTTGAGAGGTGTTCTGTCCACCTCTGAAAGAGGTCCCAGGGCCTGGCAGGGGGGAGGGGCTTGCCGGGGGTCATTCAGCAAGGGGGTGGCCTAACCAGGACCATGGCCTTACATCCTACTGCCATCCAGGCGTCTTTTCACTCTACTGTGTTCCCTGCAAGCCTAGAAGGTGAGAGGCGAGGCTTCAAGGAGGGGGCCATGCTGGGATTAGGGAACTCGGGCCCGGTTCCAATGCAGCCATCAAGGGGATGGCCACCTTAGAGAATAAGCTGACCTCTGTGGACCTGTTTTGTCACCTATAAAGTGAAGGTTTAAACTCCATTCTTTTTCCTTTTCTCTTTCCTTTCTCTCTTTCTCAAATACTGCAGAGAAGTGGCCCAGCCACGTGCTTGGGCTGATTGAAGTGCGTGGGGGCGGGGCACACCGGAGCCCAGAACCCTTCCGCTCAGCCTCTCTCCACACTGTGGCTGCTGCTGAGACAATGCGGAGAAACGCCAGGGCTCCGAGGAGTATGCGTCCCAGCCACAGTTCCACCGTGCTTGTCAACTGTGAACTGTGCCCCACAGTTTTTGGGAAAGGGTTAGATGTAGAACTTAAGCTCGTCTTTAAGAAGCATGAGCAGGGACTAGACAGGCTGGTAGTGGGATGGGGGAGCAGCATACAAGCCGGTCAGGTACAGAATCAGAAATAAGTAAGGACTGTCTGCGGCAGAGGCAGGGGAGCAGCCTGGCTTCAGCACACCAGGCACAATTATTCGCTTCATCTGTAGAGAGGGGCTCACTGTATCAGGAAGGTAACAGATGGTCCAAGGCCTCTGCCTGTGTTGAGATGCATTAAGCAGGCATGGGCTATGGGGGCCATGGGGTGACTCCTGGGGGGAGGCCATTGAGGGCCTGACTTCCTGTGTATAGATAAAAAAATTTTAAATTCATGATCTTTGTTCTCCTTGAAGAGTAAGTGAACTACTAAAGGTCTCCTGGGAACTAGTGAAAACACAGGAAGTCCAGCACTGGCACAACAATGATCTAAGTGCTAGAAACAGGAGACGCCCCGGAAAAGCAGCTTCCTTTCCAACGGGTGCCTGTGATTCCCCGGCATGAGGACAGCCACGGCGATGCCAGACCCCTTTTCACGTGAGAGGATGCAGCACTGTTTAGAACTGGAGGGGCGGCGAGCTGGAACTCACTGCTGTGGGGCAGCAGGACGGGGACAACTTCCAGCTGTAGTTCTTACCCTCCTCCTTTGCTCTCGTCTCTGGGGCTCCCTCCCCGAGAGGGCTGTGGCAACTGTCTTGATGAGACTGCTATTCAATTTTTTCTGATCCTAAAGGATCTGGTTTTAGTTCTTTCAGACAAAAGCAAGGAATACATACCCAGTCAGTTTTTGGTTTCTCTGGTAAACCTTTGATTACGGAATTTAGGCAAAAACAATTTGTAGATTTTGAACTTTAAAGGGATATGATACTAAACAAAGCATGCAGCTCCTCAGTAAGCTAAAAAATGATTTTCTTAAAAACTAAGGTGAATATTAAGAAAAAGGAAGCCATTTAAGAAATTCTGACTTTCTAACCGCCACGAAGGGGAAACACAGACAGGCAGGGAGACTGATGATAACTCTCTTTTTTCAGTAACAACTATCAGTTAAAAATAAAAAAATACCCAAAAACCTACACCATCCATATGCTATTCACAGTGTTAATTTTTTTTCGTGTGTGTGTGTGTGTGTGTGTGTGTGTGTGTGTGTATGTGCGCGCATGCGTGCACGCGCACGCTTAAAGGAGGCTGGATGTCTGCAATCTTTTGCTAGTCAAGGTTGCTCTGTGGTTTTCACAGCTGGGCCGTGTTTGCTTTAATGGCCAAGTGGGGATAACTACACACATCCAGCTCCCCTCTCCCTTGAGTTTTCCTGATTTTCCGGTGAAAATTTATTCATACAAATTCCCCCTGGGATTACCACGCTCAGGATCCCTCTAAACAGCCTTGTCAACATTTTAAATAAATATAATTATCTTCAATTTACTTAACTTTTTCATCAATGTTTGATGCATTTCTTGGTGGGTTTTCCCTGAGTATTCACAGGCAGTGAGCACCTCACTTATTTTTTCAATCCACAAGAATGCTGACTACTTACATAAACCCACCATGTCCACAGTATTCTGCTAAGTGCTTTAGGGAAATTAAAAAATATATATATTAAAAGATAAGGTCTCTAAGGTCTCTGCCCTCTTGGGAAAAAGTCTGTTTTCCTTTAGAATAACCAATGAATGAGTGAGGGTGAACACCTTAATATACAAAGTGCTGCAGGGAGGGGTTACCGCCATCAGTAACAACAATGGCAAAACTGGAAGGTTCTCCAGGCCACGGATCATTTCAAGTTCTCCTTCCATGGTTTGAGTAAGAAAGGGTTAATATGATACGTGCGAACTTTTTTAAGTTCAGGGAATAGAAACTAAATTTTTAAAACATCCCTAACTGCAAGCCTGTGCTAACACCCTGGTATACAACCTGTCAAAGTCACACCTGGATTTGGGTGGCCTGAATTAATTAACAACTTTTCAATGTGTTAGTGTTAACATATGGCATTTAATTACTGCCTTCAAATCCATGAGTCTCTCCACTTTGAATTTCAAAATTATTTCTTCATCTTCCAGGAAATCAGAAAGAGGCTCGATGGGAACACCCTGCTACTCCTGTGTGTACTGGAGCCTCATTGGTCTTCACCCTCCCTGACAATCTTTAGTTATCTTGACTCCTGCAAGCTCTGAACTTGACACATGGACCCTGGGAATTTCAGAGGCCTTCAGAAGAGAGACAGGGGCCCTGGATGGCATTTTTGGATTTGAGGCTTTAAGGACCCCTGACCAGTTGTGATGCTGGAGGGTGAAAGCAGGACGGATTTACACTCCGTCGGTAGAGTTAAGAACGATCCTTTCAACCAGGGGTCTGACGTAAGAGTGAATACTGGCTACAGCGGCCAAGACCCCAAGCACAGAACCAAAGGCAAACTCTATGCTTTCCTTAACACCCACTGCTAAACAAAGTTCAGATCTAGCAACTGCACTTAATTTCTTTTCTTTTTTTAACAAAGGTTTTATTTATTTAATTTTAGAGAGACGGGCAGGGAGGGAGAAAAAGAGGGTGAGAAACATCGATGTGTCAGGCAAACATCGATCAGCTGCCTCTCGCACGTCCCCAACCAGGCACCAAACCTGCATCCCAGGTATGTGCCCGGACCGGGAACTGAACGGGAGACCTTCCCATTTGGAGTACGATGCCCAAGGAACAGGGCCACAAAAGTCATGGCACAATTGCAATTAATTTTTAGTCTTGCACTGCTGGTACCTTTTCCTGTATAGTGATGAAGGACTAAAAGCTGGAGAACGGGCCCTCCAGTGATACACAGAATTAAAGAGAGTAACTAGGGTTGGCCTAGCACATAACTAGTAACTAGGTTGGCCTGACACCCACACCTCCTCCAGTGCCCTTTATGTGCCATCACTCGACTACCTGCAATGGAAAAATAGCAACAAAAGTTGGAGTCTACTGAAATTCGGGTACTGATTTAGTGTGTTATTCTTAAAGGCCCCCAGCATTTTATTGCTGATGCAGCGGGCTTTTTTTGAGGGCGGACGCCTGACACAGTAGAGGTGCAAATGAGTTGGCATAAATGTGCTAGAGGCTGCAGCTAAATCAGAGCCAATGAAAAGGGCAGACTACAGACAGCCTGGGAGAGTTCGGAAGCCCGTTCGGTAAAATACCGATGAGCAGGGCAGACCGAAGAGTAGTCTAACATTTCTGAGCTCACCACAGAGGTTCCCTTTGTCGGAGTCTCTGGATGGACAAAGGCTCAAAAGAGTAATTGCTTTTTCTGGAATTCATTTGTCCATCACTAATTAATCTGTGATGAGAAGCCCTGTCGTGCTCAGCAAATACAAAGTTTTAGAAATCTGAACATACTGATAATGAAGGCACTAACTGTCTAACTGTGATGAGCCCTTTGTGCTATCCATAAATGTCAGCAAACTCAATAAAAGTGCAATTAGAGCTCGTTATACTTCTTTCACAACTCCAGGAGCTATTTCAAGCATCTGAGCCAAAGAAATCTTTGTGCTCTTTGAGCTTTGGAAACTATGCTTACCTGTCAAAGCTGCCATGTGAAATCAGAAAAGGCTTGCAGCATTTATCGTTTGCTTTAGAAAATTACACATTTCTCTGGATTCTTCCATCAGGTCCAAGGAGAACCCTGAACCCTGTTCATGTCTATGAAAGGTGAGCTTCCACTGGTGCTTCCGAAAAGAAGAGCACGTTAAAAGCAGATTTCAGTCTGTTTATACTTTTTGACTCTTTTTTTTTTAAACTGGAAGTTCAGGAAATGAAGCTCAATCTATAAAGCAAAGGGAGAACTGGCCCAACAAGAAAGTTTGCGGGGGTTGGGGGGTTCCTTTGTGTGTATAGCTCTATGCTGTGACATGAACACCCCAAGGCTGGAAGTGCCAGCCTCGGTGAGCCAGGAGTACATTGACAGCTTAGCACAGTGAATACTTACTGTGAACCAGGTATTATGCTCAGCCCTTAGTATATGGTGACTTATGTACTCCTCCAACACCCTCATAAGGTAGGTGTTACAAGAAGAATTCCAACTACAGACCACTACAGACAGTGCCCTGTTAGAGCTGGAGACCAAGAGGCCAGGTAAGATTGCAGAATGTCACCAAGGACAGAGCTAACAAATGCAGGGTCAAGGGGCAAAGTCCAGGCTTCTCAAAATAGTTTATAAGTGCTACTCTGGATTGCTCCCTGGAAAATGGCATTTTAAGGCATTCTCTCATCTTAGTAAAAATGGTGCCCAGTCCTGCTTGACTTTTGAGGTCATGCAAAACTGGGTGTGCTCATGGCAGTTTTATTCTGTTGCTGTGGCAAACACTGCCCTCAGTGTCCGGGGTAGACACTGAGCAGCGAGGGCAGCAAACCACTCTGCGACCTCCCCGCAGCTGCTCTACGGGAAGGGTTCTCCAAGTCAGGGTTCGTGTCTGTACAATAGAAAATGCAAAAGAAGAAATTTTTTCCTGGTTCAATCATTGGGGTATTTCAGGTTAAATATTTCCTACTCAGTTCTCTAATCCATCGCACCCTGTAACTATGAACTAAGGTTCAAAAATAAGTCAAAGCCTTTTCCATAAACTTTCATTCTATGGCCCTGGCCTGATACCGTTTACGGAATGGTGGGGCCAAAAGACAGGGAGCATCTCTTTTTACCCAGAAGCTCCAAGATGACCTTCACTGACAGAATTTATCCCAGGAATACAGGATCCTCCTCTCCCATGAGGGAGAGAACACGCTATAAACGTGCGCTCCTGGAGCAAAGGGTTCTAGGAATTGTCATGGGTATATGGCCTTCAGCAGGGGTGGACACACTCAGTGCAGAGCCCTATGTGGCCAGGAAAAAGTCTGGATGGCAATAACCAATACTGCATAGAGGTGCTCCATCATATACAAAGCACTGTTACAGAGATCTTGTACAAATCTTTAAAAAAAAGGAAACCTATGTGAGGCAGTTACCTTTATTCTTATTTTATGGAGGAGGACATTAAAGTTCAGTCTCTGAGTGACTGGTAGAGATCAGTAGACTGAATGTAAATTCCATGAGGTCAGGGCAGTCTTTTGTAGCCTGTTCTTCCTTTTAAAACTCATTCCTGCAGCCTCAGCTAGTACCATGCCTGGCACACAGCAAGTAATCAATATTCACTGTCTAATAAAGGAAGGAAGAGACTTGACTGAGGTCCCACAACAAAGCAGTGGCAGATCTTAGGCCCTCTGACACTAAGGGCCAAGCTTGTGATAAAGCAGCAGAGGACGCAGGGAATTAACTCTCGGGGAAGGGTGCTGCTGCTGAGAAGACAGCGGGCAAGGCACCAGAGTTTACTCCCCGACACACGAACCAGGGGCCAGCAGCCCACGGCATGACATGGGATTCTCTTCAAAACTTTCTAGTCTGTGAAGAAGCCAGAAAATGGGATGCACTACAATTAGCAAAAAATACCTTGTGGAGAGATTTTGAGCCCAATCATAATTTACATTTGCAGATATGCAGATCTCTGAGTGCATGGCTTCTGCCCTGATTACTAATTAATGAGGTGCAGAACTGCCTGTGGAAGGCAGCCGCGCTGATTATGTCAGTCTTGTGGGGCAGGAAAGCTCTGAGGTCTAAGAAGGTAGAGGAGTCCTTTAACACACATTTCGGTAAATCCAAAGTATAAATCAGGGGCAGAAGGCTGGAATACGTGGAAGCAAAAGCCTGTGAGAGAAATGTGGTCGTCGACCCTCCCGTGTCTCGGACAGTCAAATCTCAGTTATTCCATGGACCCCATCAAATGCATATTTTGCATCGAGTGTATGTTTATTTAATCAGCAGACTGAATTCTGAATGAATTCGGATGCAAATGCATTGGTACAATTTAGGGGCAAGTGCAGTAAGACAGTCTCCAAGCCAAAGAAGAACAAATGGAAAGGAGGAAAAAGATAGCCTGGTTCTTAGAGGGCGACCCTTTCCCGCCTGTTGTCCCTGCACAGCGTAAGGTCACTCCTCCCCATCAGGTGTCCTGTGTTGCTCTGTGGGAGCAGATAAACTCCAGCCAAAGGCCACAGGGTCACCACACAGAGCAAGTCCACAACAGAAGGACATAAAAAGCCATTTCTGGTAACATCTTTACACCAGAGATAAATGAGGCAGGAGAGTGAGGCTCAGGCTCTCTAGACATGCCAACCAGAGTGCAAGTGGCCCAGGGCAGTTCTCGCTGCCCTTCCGAGAGGAGAAGCAACCGGGGTTGGCATCTCCCTCCCCCAGTTGACTCCTTAACTTTACAGACACAGACATTACATGAGACAGTCGGTCACCACCTACCGTTTGACTTTTCACTATCTGCAGGTTTCATCTGAATGGGATGATGCATCTAAAAATACAAAAGTGAGAAAGTAAAGGCAGATTGAACAACTGTACAAACAGTCTCAGAAATTCAACACGATAAAACTTGAACACTAATATTGCTAGAAGGACACATAAATAAATAACATGACCTCTCCCAGGTAAAAAGTAACCAAATCTAATGGCAAGCCTGTGTTTTATGTTCAGGAATAGAACCCTTTTAAGTCATGGGGCACGGGGATACAGTTACGCAATATTTAAAAGCTTGGGCTCTGCAGTCAGACTCGAGTTCAAAACCTGATTCTGCCACTCAAAATGGTCTCTGCCTGTATCTCAGAGGTAACTCTGGCCCTGACAGTGTGACAGCGAGGTGGTCTTGGGCAAGTGTCTTTTAACTTCTCTGAGCTTTGGTTTCCTCACCTGTGAAATGGAGCTAACACCTGCACAGTAGGGCTGGAGGAATTAAGTGAGAAAATTCATGTAAAGAGCTTAAATAACAGGGCATAGGATGCGCTGAAAAAATAAGTTATCGCTATTTTGTGTTATTAAAAATCTGAATGCAGATTGTCTTTGTGTTTCTTCTGGCCATTCTGTCGGCTGCATGGATTTTCTTAGGTCTCAGTGTTAAGAGGATTTGAAGGTCTAGCAGTTGATTGACACAGGTACCATTGTGTCATTTTTATTAAACACAGAGGGTGGGACAGAATGGAAAGAGGGAGGAAGGAGGGAGAGAGGGGAGAGGGAGGCATAGGCCTTAGGACCATGCCTATCCAGCACCGAGGGAGGAGCAGAAAGAACCTGAGGTGAAGCGGCGCGCAGGTCCATAACCGCGGCAGGACCGGGAGCCGGCGGCCCTTCATGCAATGCCCATCACACCACTGTGCGTGATCCGCAGAGTTTACTCCAAGTGTAGAATGCTGTCACTATTTCCAATTAAAATAAATTCCTCAAACTACTTTCAAAGGTCCTCCTGCTTCATATTTCATCCTACCCCGAGGAACGCCGGAGCCACGGGGTAGATGGAATCACTGGCTGTGCAAATGCTTTTATTATAATGGGTCCCATTCTCCCTGAACCTTTAATTTCCCCAGTGGACTTCCATCACTTGCAAGCCACAGCTCTGAGTTTTATCTAATTTAAATGAAAGGGGAATGGCACTTGGCTCTAGCACTTAAATGATGGGAAATTATTATCAAGCAGTCAGGACCATGTGCAGCTAATGCCTGCCAGGGTCTTCAAAACACGAGAGGAAGAGGAAAGGGGGAGCACTACAAGGGGATGAGAGGCCGAGTAATTCCGAGCTGCTTTGTTTATTCTAAAAGGCAAGATGCTCTTATGCAGAGAACATAGGCCTTGAGGTGTGAGTTCTACTCACATTCCCACTCCATTCATTAATATATTCAATTTATAGAAGAGTCTAGAATGAGAATGGAATGTTTAGGGATCAGTAAGTAGGTCAGGCTTTTCCAAAAAGACTAGAAGATATAGCTAAAAAGCAGGCATAAAAACTCCTGTGGAAAACTCCTGATTTGGGCTAAGGAATGCGGCCTCCATCCTATATGTAATGGAGAGAATGACCAAAAAATTAGAAAAAAAAATGCTGGGGGAAGATGGACTGAGTCTTTGAGCAAACTATTCTCCCCTCATGGCTTACCCACTCGTTCGGAAAAATCGCCGAGGTATCCGCAGTGTCCCTGGCTCCAGGCTCAGACGTGAGGACTGAAGGTCAAGGGGAGAGGTCCAAACCCTCTGAGTGCTCACTGTGTGGCGGGGAGGCTGGCATGTAAACGGTATCCCGGGCAACATGGGTAAGCACTGTGGCAGACACAGGAACAAGGGGCTGTGGGAGCCCGGGGGAGCAGGCACTGCTTTCTACCGCGCAAGGGAAGAGGAGGCTTCTCAGCGAAGGCGGTATCCGATTAGTGTCCCAAAGGCCAAGCTGGACTTGCCGGTCGAGGAGGGGGAAAGGGAATATCCCACGTGAAGACACACGGGGGTGAGAAAGAACGGTTTCTTGTAGCGAGTCATCCACAATGCGGCACGGGAGTGGCCGCGAAGGGCGTGAGCATCCCACTCTCAGAGGATCTCGTGCACTTAGAAACCAAACTTTTGTCTAAAAGTCAACGGTCAGGCATAGAAAATTTAAGTAGCCAAGGCAACGAAACCAAATTTGAATTCTAGAAAACTCCCTTTTGGCTACAGTGGAGGGTGGATTATAGAAGAGAGGCAGGTCTAAACTTCAGAGGCAACTGGTTGGTTGTGGGCAAGAGGGAAAGAGAGAACCCCAGACCTGGACAACTACGTATACTGTGGGCTTGTCACCCAAAAAGGGAAAACACGAGCACATTGTTTTGGAGGAAACTGCTGAGAACTGGTTGGCACACGACTCACTGGATGCGACTGTCGGCTTAGAGAGAAGCTGGGAACGTGCGTTTCAAAGTGCAGCGATGGCTCTGGGAGGTGGCAGCGGAGGCCACAAGAATGGGTGAGGCTGTCCACAGAGGCAGTGTGGAGCGAAGAGAGCCAAGAGCCGGGGCCGGAACCACTGGTCTCAGAGGGAGAGACTGAGGGCAGGCGGAGAAGCAGGAGCAGGACGCACTGGTCCCACGAGAGCCACGCGGGAGAGTTTTAAGAACAAGGTGCTGCTGCTTGAGGCTATGATGAAAATGCCCACGTGTCCTTTTGATTTGGCAATAAAAAATTCTTTAGGGAATAATCAAAAGACATTCTGTAGGTCTGGGGGAGGGCAGAATGTGAGCTTGCAGAGAGTTGGGAAGTAATGAGAGTCAAGATAACAGTGGAAATGATAAATGTAGACTACTATTTCCAGAAAAGTCGCTACGAAGTGGGGGGAGAGGGGAAGAGAGAGGAAGCCTGATGGAGGGTGGGGTGGAGTCCTTCTTTTCCAGGTGGCAAAGACTTGTACAGGTTAGTATGCTGAGAAGACACAGGTACGATTCACAGGTTAAAGAGAGGAAAGAGGGGATAAGTATACCTATATTTTGTGTGGGACACAAAACGCAGTGAATAGGACTCTTGCCCTCAGGAAGCTGATGATCCGTCATGGAAGCTGATACGCGCATATATACAGAAGACTGGTGACTGACATTAGACATTCAGGTCAATCTGTGAAGCGCGTGGAGGGCTGGAGCAGGAAGCCTGGGGGCTGTAATTCTGTAAGGACAGAATCATTCCACTCTCAAGCTGCAAAGGGCCTGGCAATCATTTAGTCCAATGCTCTCAATTTATAGGTCTGAAGGGACGAAGCGACTTCACTAAGGACACACAGCTGGTTAACGGCTGAGATGGGATCAGAAATCTAAGCTTCCTGCTCTTACCCAGTGCCGATTCCCCCTATCACATTGCTTCTCCACTAAATGCCCCACAGGGGGCTTGGACACATGAGCCCACAATGAAAACTGCAGGCTCCACTCACTGAAGGCACCAGACACGCATTAGAAGGCGCCTGCAATATCCCCTTACTAAACTCCCTGAACACTTTATCTATGCAGCTTTATGACCAATATTATACTAAGGCTTGCCTCTTGGTTTTCTTGTAGCTGCTGAGAGAATTAGCTCAGTTTCTGACCTGAGACTACCCAGAAGGCTCAGGAACGCAGTAGTGGTAGTACGGCCATGCACGCACACTATGTTCTGGCCAACGGACTGCCTATATGAGGGCGGTCCCGTAAGATTATAATGGAGCTGAACAATTCTTATTGCCTAATGACCTTGCAGCGATCGTTAACATCTTCACGTAACGCATTCCTCCTGTGTTTGTGGTGATGCCGAGGTAAGCAAATCTACTGTGCTGCTAGTTGGATAAAAGTATAGCACCTGTAATTATGTGCATCATTTTCTCTTTTGCTTGACTTCATCTCATGTTGTTTTGCAGAGTAGCATGTTGTAGCGTCTTATAGCCTAGGAGCAACAGGCTGTACCATAGAGCCTGGGCGTGGTGGGCGATACCATCCAGGTTTCTCAATGACGTTCACGCAAACACAGAACTGCCTAATGACGCATTTCTCAGAGCGTATCCCCGTCACTGAGAGACTCATGGCTATGCTAAAGCAGCCACTGCCACCCAAGACCTGAAGTTTGTTCTGGTCTTTCCTAGGCCGGGGGTGGGGGTAAAAGTCCACTTCACAGAGATCGCAACCGTCACGCCCTACTGAATTCTGAACGGGGGGTCGCCCCTACTTCAGGTATGTTCTGAAGACAATTTAGATAATGTATGTAGAGCACTGTGACCTTCTTGGAGAGAGGTGTTCAATCAGTACTGTATTAAGAATGGCTCATTATCATGAACAGTTCATGTGAGTTACAAATTTCTGATCAGATACAGGATGTAAATGTCAAGGAAGACAAAAAAAAAAAAAGGTTTGTAGGAGTCCTTCTCATAATGTTTTACTTCCTTGAAATCCCATGACTCCAAAGACCTTTGGGAGGTTTGTTGAATGGAGGTGGGAAATTATTGTAAAGGAAGAGGCATTCTAGTTTTGAGTTTCTAGTTACAACAAAGATTCTTTCTCTAAACAGGAACTGGTTTCAAAGATTCGATCCAGTGTGACTCCAGGACTACTCTTTCATTCCCTTATTTCTGCTTTTACCAGGCACTCTGTTAGCTGCTGGGAATACAGCTGAAAAGCAGTCTTGTCCAGACGGCTCAAGCCTGTTACACAGTGGTGGAGAGAGCTACGTCAGCCACTCCCCCCTCGATGATGTGTGTTGTGCGAAGACCTACAGTGTGGGAACCTGGTGGAGAGATGCCCAACACAGACCAAGGAAGGGCAAGCTGGAGAGGGTGTCTCAGCTGAAGCAATGGCCGAGTTCAACCTTCAAGGAATCCTAATGTCAATCAATACATGAATGAAGGACATTTCAGGGAAGGAACAACATATTTGAAGGTGCAGAGTAAGAGAAATAGGTCATATTGTTATTAAAGAATGATGATAGGACATCCCAGCCAACAGAGGAAGCAAGAAAGTCACTAAAGATCATCCACCAAATTACAAAATCCCCAAAGCACAACAAGACTAAGAGTGAGGAATATATTCATGAATGGAAATATTTCAAGTATAAAAACAATGCAAGTCTGCTCAACCTTGAATTAAAACTGCCATAGGAACCGTGATTGGCAGCCAGCGGCCACAACATCACTGCATTCCTCAACAACAGAAAGACAAAACCCTTGGTGTCAGAACTGCTGCTTCTCAACACCGCTGCTGTGGCAACCAAGGATACTGGCTTTATCTGCTGCCAGAGCTGGATGGAGCCGGAGGCTGGCACTCCATTCTGTGTTCTGTGCTTGGAGGTCCCAGTTGACACCGGCAGGCCAGAGGAAGGGCCAGAGAATTTGGCAGTCGCTCTTCCAATCTCCTAATGTCTCACCAGTTGTAAGGGAATCTCAGAGTCACGGTGTAGGCTAGTTCCCTCGGGCGGGGTGGGGGGTTCCCCTTCTCCTTCTGTCTTTTGCACGTGAGTGCACGATCTTCAAGAATTTTTGCAAGGGGTCTCCTAAGACACACGCGTTAATTAAATTGAGATTGTGTCTCCATAGCCATACAGGGTGGGCTGTGCCTGAAAAAATCCTGCATCCTTAAGGCACACTGAGACACAGGGGGGCTCCAGCTGTCGTAACCCAGGCTCCCCGTGGGCACAGTGCTTGTCCCAGGGAGATGCCACGATCAACTGTTTTGGAAATAGGTCCCCATTCGTGGCAGTGAATCTGACTTAACCTATTTCATCAAGTTTACATTTCTATGAAGAAAGCCTTCGAAATCTATTCCCTTGAATATTTCTTTGACTGCATATGAATTTCCTTTTCATTTTTATTGCAGAACGTTTTGCCCGAAGTTACACATTAAGGTTCTGGATAACATCTTGGTCCATATTTAACCCTGTTTGTTTAAGAACTGACAAAGTCTAGTAAGAATGGAAATTTTGAGAGCTCCCTCCCCCACTCCCAGCAGGGAGGGGAGGAGCCAAGCGCGATTCTTAGAAATCTGTCGATTTCTGTTACATTTGTGTATTAAGTGTTGCATCATACGCACAGCGAGGCGGTGCCCGGAGAAGAGCTCTGCTCCGCCGCTCGCCCAGGGGCTGCTGCTCTGGGCTCTGCTCACGCTTTGAGTGAGCCGGAATTTCCTGAAGAGAAGGACCATACCCCCCTGGCCCCTCTATGCCAAAGCTAAGCATGACATCGATGACAAGATTCAGCCTGCTCCTGTCTGACACAGGCCCAGTTGCCATCCCAGGCCTCCACTGTGGCGGGAAGCTGTCTGTGTGCTGGAGCCCGCCAGCCTTCCGGTGCAAAGCCTCACCCTTTATCCCGCCTCCTAATGAATGAGTGGCACTTAGCCCTCCCTCCTCTGCTCCCCCCACATGCCCAGAGGGCCCCAGATCTGGCCTGGTCTTCGGAAAGGCAGACAGCTGATAGGACCCGACGCTCCTCACTCCTGAACACGCTGACCTTCGAGTTGAAGCCAAGAGCCCAGCTGCGGCTCGTGAAAATGAAAATGAGGATACATCTGCACAGCAAAGCCATTACCCAAAGTCTGTGGGGGTAACGTCACGTGTAGGGAGCTGTACATAACCCTGGCAACAGCTGTCACTGCCTACATTACGAGTCCTATCATGTCGCAGGGACAGAGATGAGGCCGGGCCACAGGGCACCGGCATTCACACTCTCTGGAGTTCCCATTATACACAAAGTCTGGCGTGGCTGCTCGAAACCTCTCTGTCTTGGTTCTGTGATGAATAAGGGAGAGAGTCTGAGTTGAAATAGCCCATGTTAACACAGGCCGAGTCTCGAAGATGGAGGACCCGGGGGCAGGAAACGGGTTGAGGGGAAGGTGACAGGGCCGATTTCTCACAGAGAGAACTCATGCTGGAACTTGTTTAACTCGGCCATCACCAACTGATGAGTGAACCGCCTTTAACACGAGATTCAATAAAACATGCCATTTTAAACCTGAAATGGGTTTTACAGAGTCACTGTTACGCATCTCATTGTTAAACCTATCCTGACCTCTTGAGAGAGTAGCCGTGATGGTACATAAGCTTACTGCCCATAAAATATTTAAAGGGAGACGAAGAGGGGAGGGAAGGAGGTGAATTCACAGAAGAGCTATGTACTACCCGAGGAATGAAAAGATTCTAGCCACAGACAAAACTGGAATTTTTCTTTCACTCCGTGACAACATACGTATGACTCATGCAGAATGTTTCATACCTTGCTGTACAGCAGGCTAGGGAATACCAAACGCACCTGTACTTTCTGAATTTTTCTTTAAAAAGCTTTATAAATGGCAAAGGTAAGTTTCAAAAGAATTGACACTGACTGGAGGCTCACCATCCCCCAGATGACGGCGGGTGACGTCAAGGGGTCCACTATTGTGGGAAGGCGCCCCCAAAGCTGTACGGGCTTACGAACTCTCCGGGAAAGCAATTTTGCTATTTCAGTCACTGTCACATTATGCTCTCCCTGAGAAAGACCAGAAGGAGACAAAAGTAGCTTTAGGAATGTTGACTTACAATAAGAGCTTCTGAATTTTTCTGATTTTTTAAATGGCAATGGGATGGCAAACTTGCTAAGATATCTGGAATAGAATGGTTCTCTCTGCAAGAATACAGATGACAAAAATAATTATCTTTGATCCATCAAAGCCAGCTTTTATCATTGGGACAAAGTCAGATTTTGAGCTCATAGCTACTATGCCTGTAATGTATAGAATTTTTTTGAAATTTTTGTGAAAACTCAGGTACATCTTCCCTTCACTCTGTTTTCCTGGGTCAAACACTGTTGCAGGCTCCTTAGGCAAGTTAACTAACTCTCAGAACAACCCTGAGACAGTCATGTATGAGGAGCCAAGGAAGGGTGCGGAGGCCAGGCTCTCTGAAACATCTTATGCCTGTTGATGAGAAGAAAACTGATGATGAGCAAGAGTAGCTATCAGTTATTATGCAAGAGAAAAAAATAACAGCTGACATTAATAGGGCCTGCATTTCGTGGTTTCTTCACAAACTGACGGTGTAAAAAGTACGCTGAAATCTTCAGAATGGAGCAGTGTGGACCACTCTTTGTTGGCTAAGCCAGGATTTACACAAGGAGGTCCTGGTGCTTGGTTTTATGTTGACTACTAGATTACACGATTTATTTAAATACTGCTTTGGAAATTCTGGAGATGACCGAGTGTCCAGTCATCCTCTGAAGATGCAAATTCCTTGGTGAAAGTTGACGGTATGGGATCTAGCCGTGTTCTGGGTGACGGTGCTGTTGCCAAGTACTCTTTTATGTGTTGCCACCAACTGTGTTAACGTGGCAGGTGCACAGAATGCTCTCAGCCAATATTTGCTGACGTGTATTTTTATAAAAGTGACCTGAGCAAGGGAAAAAGGGGTATTTGGGTGGGCCAACAACAAAGAAATATATACTATTACTTTCTCTTTCTGCAGCAAATCACAACTTGGGGGGAAAACTATAATGAAAATAAATGACTATTTCTTCTCTATAGACATTGATACAGGTGAAGAGCTTAAAGCATGGATGGCATAATTAAGTGTTCAATAAAAGTGAACACTTTTATTTTACTTAGTATTATTGTACTTAGTGTAAGAGTCTTCTGGAGGGAAAAAGGAAAAGGTCCAATATGAAAGCTAAGAGAATATATTGGAAGGAACGGTCTTTCTTGGTCCTCCGAGAAGTATACCGCTACTATTGGTCAACTCCCTGCTTTCTCTGTATATACTAATAATCCAGTGAAGAAGAAAACCCCATAGAACCCTAACTGTGTATCTGCTTTTGGCTTAGCAGACTCCACGGAAGACTTTTTAGCTGGAATTACTCTGCCTGTTCACAGTTCTGTAACAATCGTGGGGTACAGCAGAGGGGCAAACAGGCAGTGAACCCACTCAGTCCTGGCAAATAATAAAATACAAAAATATATATATTACATGAAAATTAGATTACTCTGGGTGGAATTCTATGAGGGAATTTGGAGTCTGTTATGGTGATTAAGTCATCATTTCTGACAGATTACTCTAATCGGCTGTCAGAGAACATTCCACAACTCCATCTGTAACTTGGCGTCCTAGTTACCAGCCCGTGTTACCTTCTGTATACAAAACACATGCACACAAGAGCGGGTAGGTACAGTGCGGCATTTATTATACTCATTAGTTATGATTAGGTTCTTTGTTTTCATACTAAATAACAACACAGGCTTCCATTTTGCTTCATTTATTCTTAAAATAAAAAGAAAAATGAATAGGCTCAAACTAGGAGGCATGGAACGTGAATGAAAAATAATTGTTATAACTAAGTGCGAACATGTATGATTTTAGAAGCAATGCTGTTCAAGAAGAATGCTACTCCTCTCTTAGTTTAATTTTTCTTGGGACTGTTACAGTGCATTACTCAGAAAGGTAAGCCTATGACACTTTTTAACCCTCTAGTCAGGCTGGGGACCTAAGAGCTGTTATTTCAGCAGATGGTATTGTTACTGTGTTTAGCAATGTTATTATGAGCAGAACGTGGTTTTTTGATAACACTGCAGTTATCCCCTCTGTCATGCCTCTTTGGGATATAATAAATAATTCATCCTGTCAGCTGAGCTCCCAAATAAATTCGGTGAGGAACAAAGCAAAAATAGTTAAAACTAAAAGGTTGTACTGAGGTTTGTCCAGAAGCCTCTGTTTAGAGCTATATGTTTTAATGACAAAAATCTGGAGGGTACAAGACGATTTTGGAAACGGAGATAAATAGAAGGGCTCATTATAAGGTGTGCAGGGTCATCATGCTGCTGTGGCAAAACTGGAACGGCAGAGGACCACACGACGATTCTGTGCGACAGCTGGAAGATCACAATCACTTCTGATTAATGAGCCAAAATTAAGAGAAAGGTAATAACTTTGCCCTTTCCACTAAGTGGGAAATAGACACACATCCTCATAGAACCATGATTTCTTTTTGATTGTGGAACTGTCTTCCAAAATCAATGACGGATGCTCCAAGAGTTATTCTTCCAGATGTTACCCAGATGCTAAATTAGACATGCTGCCTCACTGAGCCGTGCAAAATCTCACTGACATAGTAATGTCTGGTCTGGCCATTAAGGAGTGGCTTAAGGACCTGGTAGTTCATTTACATTTCCAGTACTATGATCCTACAGGCCACAAACTTAGTATAATTTTAAGACAAATGAGTCTGGTTTAAAAATAAATTGTCCTCTTGACCTCCGTCTCCTCCCATAATGGCCACCATTGGGTTCAGTCTTCACGTGGCCTTTGAGCAAACGCGCATCTAGCCTGCCAGGCTCCTGGTGGCTCCGCCCCCCAACACCAGCTGCTTTCAGGTCATTCACTGTTACCCAGTTCTCGATGCCCAGGGAACTGGGATGAACTGAGTCTTAAGCCCTGCACGCTGGTGAGTGGATGGGACTGCCCCTGTCTTGTTAACCTTCACCATAGGGCAATGGCCATTTTGTTTAACTGGTTCTGTTGTTCGGGGCAAACTGGACTCGTCTCCTCCCCTGTATCTCTCTGTCTTCTTCCCAGGGCTTGACTCTGTTACTGACGATCCCTGGTACAGCTTCTTGGAATTTTCTTTCCTTAGATTTCCTAGCTGCACCGCTGCCTCACCCCTACAGGAAATATCCTTAGACAGCGAAACATGCCCAGGTTGCACCTGCATTTCTGTCGCTCCCTGGAAGCGTGCGGTACTTACGAGGCATCACCTCTGGGACGGGAGCAGTCACTGGGTCTGCATTCCCACACCCCTCCGGTAACATTCAGGCTTGGCCCTGAATTGGCTTCCTTTTCTTCCCCTCAGAATTCTCAGTTTGGAGCAATCTCAGTTAAATTTCTTTTTCTTCCATACTCCTTTCTATTTCCACTGCTCCTACCCTCCTTAGCTCTTCACCCCCGCTCACTCAGACTCCTGCAATGGCCTCCTCACTAGTCCGGTCCTCGCTGCCCCCACCGCCCCCCACAAACCATCTTATACACTGCTGCCTTTTTAATCTAAGACTCAGGTCTAATAATGTCTCTCCCCTGCTCAAAAACTTGCAATTATCTGCCAAATTAAATTCCAGCTCCTTGGCCTGTCTTTCAAGGAACTCCATGCTTTGACCCCAAATTACCTTTTCAGGCTCTACATTTCTCTTCTGTTCTAGTTAAATAGGACAACTTCCTATTACTGCAACTTCTGTCATCTGCTCATCCAGAGAGAGGCATCATAGCCCTTCCCATGCATACAGACACAGCGCTTCCTTTGCCAACATAACTGCTGTATGTTGGTCATAGAGAAACACCTCTATGTCAAGTTATTAGGTGGAATCAAGTAAAAGTGCCACATTTGTAGATTAAAAGTGGCTGAAGAGTGATAATTTCATACGGTGCCACCTCACATCTTGTAGAGCAATGGAAATGTACTATCTTCTTTTCGTGACTCATAAAAAGCCCCCAAAGCTCAATTCAGGTAGGTTCTGTCCTTTGTGAGGTTTGGGCAGATTTGCAGTAATTCATCTGCACTATGCAATAGCTGTACAATGTAAATTAAACATTAACTTGATGGCAAAATGACACGACCCTCTAAACCAACTGATGGGTATTTCGTGTGCAACACAACGCACCCTCCGCCCACCTCAGCAGCTTCAATGCTCTGTACAGATTAGTGATGCTTTATCCAGTAATCTCTAGTTTCCTTTCAAGTTTAAGGCAAACTAAAGCCACCACAAGAATACCTCTCTAATAAGCAAATCTTTCAAATCGCTGGTTCAAGACTAACTTGGAAATCTTAAGCCAACTGTATTTCATCTTGAACCTTCTGACAGGATGTAAGGCATTTCATCAAATCAACAGAAAAGCCCCAATGAATTTCGTATTCTAATGATCCTTCCATAGCTTGGCTTCTGAGTTCTGAGCTGAGTTGCTTTGCCAGCCACGTTTATTAATTAGTGTCTAACATTTCCATCTCTCTGCAAGTTGCAACCTCTCATAAAAAATGCATGATCTGATTGGCTTAGGAATGACAACTTCATTTACAACAGACAAATAAATACCATACCTCATTCAGCAGTCTTTTCTCATTTATTTAACTACCCCCATGGCCTCTGGGATTTGTACTAAGTGAATGAAAGTAGATAACTAGTGTAATATTCCTTTCTTAATCATGTTTAAGCAAAAATGATTAAACATCACTCTCTCTTTTTAAAAACAAATGAGGCTGGCTTAAAAAAAAAATTCCCTACTAAAAATAGATGGCAAGTTTGAAAAAATGCCTTAAGGGCTATTTCATATTACCCATGTTTAAAATGAAAACCCATTAAACATCTGAGCAAGACATCTGATATTGTTTCTAACAGTTATATTTATCCGTCTCAGCTTCCGCAGCAGTACTAGGCTTTGGCTGACATTTTGCCAAACGAAGATCTCTCCTCCAGTGCTGCTAACTCTTTATGAGTTTGAGCTTAATTTTACTGTCTCATTTTGATTTCCACCTTTTATTCTAATGTAGGAGGTCGCTTACCAACTTTGGAAATTATTGCTGGCACGGCTTAGGGAAATTATGACAGTTCAATTGTTCTATAAATACCCTTATTCTGAAGCTCGATCCTCTGAAGATCAAATTTAAGGTTTGGGCCTTCAAATATATGGCAAAGGTAAACTTAGAAAGGGGGTCCATGGGACAAGAAGACAGGAGAAATTTTACATTAAGGAAGTGAGTCAGGACCTTCCATTGATACCACCTGACCTACAACAGCACATCTTCTATGGTGTCCCGTGTCTCTGGTCGTGAAGTGCTGAATGAGGCCGTAGGAAACTGGAGCTGTTCGGTATTTGTTTTGCCATGGAAAGAACATCACAGTTGGAACCACACAGTCTGGGTTAGGGTCCCGGTTTTGTCAACTGTAAGCACCTATAGTCAAGCCGCCTGACTTCTTTAAGCATCAAAACTCACACCATTTCTGAGAGCAAGGATCATATCAGAAAATGATCCTTTTTAGGGTTGTTTGGCTTGAATCAGGTATGTGAAAGTACACATTAAACTGTAAAGTAATATATAATAATAGACTTATTTTAATTCTTTTAAGGATGACAATTAGAGAAAAAAAAAAGCCTTGTGGTTCACACATGCTCATGTGCCAACTTGTGCTTCTACTTTGTAGAGAAGGGGGTCTGTCTACCTGACCGAAAGGCTTTCGATGCAGTGAAAGTGTCGAGACCACCCCCTCAACCCCCACTTCTGCGCCACCAGTTTCTAAAGAACCCTTGAGGTTGTTTCATATTGAGAGACCGTCTATGAGTAAAAGCTACCCTTGAGGGTCCATTTACTCAACTGACGTTTGTTGTGAGGCACCCATGGAATGATTATGCCGGCTCTCAGGATGCTCCCTCTCCTCAAGGAATCTGGGGCTTCACATGGCAAAGGCTGAGATGTGCACAGATCGAGGGGAAGAAAATGCAGCGGGTGGCAGGATGAATTTCAGCACATGCTACAGCAGACCACAATGAAAGCAAATTCAGTTCTACCTGCCAGGATGCTGAGACGGCGCTTGCGTGATGTCCCATGGCTGGAATACAGTGTGGGAGCAAGAGTGTCACAGAAGTAGGAGATAAAGGAGGGGGCACCATATGGTGTTTAGGTCTCACTCTTAAGACTCAGCAGTGGCATCCGTTTCTTTCTGCCCTGAGACATAACACAACAATGCTCACACACGCTCGTTCGTGCTGAGGGCAACATGTAACTTCCAGTGTTCCGCCCATCGTCTTCCACTCAAGAAAGCATCTGGGGGACTAACGAGTGTATTATTACAGGGATAACTTCAAAAGTCTCCTAATCCCTTCTGTGCTTTCTTTAGCGCTGATGACAACTGATAAGTCCTAAATCGTAAAAAGGGCAGAATTCTAGAGATGTTACTAAGGTAGAACACGGGATTTCCTCCCTGATTAGCAAGAGGCTATGGAAAGGGGGGTAAAGGAAGAGGAGGTGAGGGTGATTTCAGCTTTTTGTCTTGGTGGGACCACCCATCCACTCAGACAGCTAAGGCCCTCAGAGCGCCTGGTTTGTGGTGGGAAGAGTATTTAAGTGTTGGAATTTCCTATGGACCATTTGGATGAAACTTCCAATAACGGATAGTGGATATCTAGGTTTTAGGCTCAGCAGGAAAGTCTGATTTCGAGATCAAGACTTGGGGGTCAGCATCCTACTGGAAACCACGAGGACGAATGATGGAGGCCCGAGGAAATCACGCAGGCTGAGCAGAATGGGGCGAATGCAAGAACCTGGGGCACACCAGCGTTTAACGCACAGCTCTTTGCTTGCGCCGCTTATGAGAAACATCAAATTCATTTCTGTCGGGAGAAAGTATGTTGTTAATAATTTCTCTTCACTGTTGTAATGAAGGCACCGGGGAGGCCCGTAGTTTTTTCTTTTTTACACTCAGCTCTGTTCCAATCCAGTATTTTCGATGTTCCAAGCTTTAGGCCAGGCCCAGCCTTCCCTGTCAGAAATCAATATTGGGCCTGCTCAGCTGGAGTATTTACTCTCCCGATATCAAGAATTTTGTTAAAGTCTAAGCTAAATTTTCCCTTTCCTAGTAGGGCTTTTTCAAGTTACTACTAGAAATATTTAATGGCTGCATTACTATAAACTTGAAGAGCATATCATGTTTAGAGAAGGGAGTCGTGATAAAATGCCTGTAAACAAACCCAAAGAATCCGAACTGTAACATCTGTCCCCACCAAATGCAGTCAGAAATTGAAGGTCAAGGCTCCCCTGAGGCTCTGGGATGCTAATTTTGAAAACTGGGCACTTGGTACAATTTACTTCGAGAGACCTCCTGCCCACGAGATCCCCAACTTCGTATGCAAAGTGTTCTTCATTCTCCTGTCCCACCCATGAATGCCTCTGAGGAAAGCTACACAGAAACATAACAAGGATTTGTCCTCAGTGTGGCATACGGCTACTGAGCCAATGTCATCAAAGCACCTCTCAGGAGGTATGGCCAAAGACTGCCACGGGGACTGAAACATCCTTATCCTGGCTCTTTCTCTCCTTTCCAAGTGACAAGGGGACTCCATGTTTAGTCAACAGGTTTGAGAGTCTGGAGCTCATTTTCACTAATGAGCTGATGTGTCAACTGACTACTGGATCCCATTGCCTTGTGAGTTAGAGTCTTCTAATTCTTTCCAACACCAAGGGTGAGGGAGCCAAACCTATGTGACTCTGAAGCACCGTGAGCACATATGAGAAAACAACATATCCATCTCCAAAAATGCACAGTTAAGAGGCAGAAGCGACTTTTTAACCCCAATCCTATTAATTCAGCTCTAATCAGATACTGAAGTATAAAAATGGGTAGAGGAACGTGAGCATGAAAGGTGTCAGTTGTACACAAACTCAGCTGACGGAATTTTAAGACTTAGTCATTCGGTGGTGACGAGCAGAATGACACAACATGTGTGTTCACTGGCGTAAGCCCTGCTCATTCTCCTCGTCCATTTGACGGACTCCTTCTGGATCGCCTGTTCTGTTCAGGCCTAACAAACCATCGGCAGGTGTTGCACAGAAGGTGTTCTCTCTCTGGGTACAGATTATCTTTGTCCTGCCCTGCTTCCCTTCCTGTTCCATCCGGCTCCTCTGTTCACTTTCTGCTTCTCATTTGGTCAACAAGTTGCATGTGGTGCTTTGATGCTGGTCTGATCAGCAAAGCTGGGACTTAGGCGAATGCTGGCCATGGCAAATTTTGGCTTTAGGTGGCAACAAATGACTCTGTGCTTACAGACTGCTATCTGGGATGTTTGTTGTACTTAAGGAGATTAGGAATAACCCAAAATGTGAAGAATGTCTCCAGGTCCTCAAGAAGGAAGGATGAAAACCAAGAATACACTCGGGGGGATAGCATAACAACTATTTGGGACAGGTGACATTCCTTTTAAGCTCCCCAAATTGCAAAAACATACATGCATATGGCACTCCTTTTTAGGAGATAGTATATTCTACCCTAGCACTCATGCGGTAGTTAAATTTTCTTTGTCAGCGAAAGTCTGTGGATATCTCAAGCTGTGGATATCAAGAGAAATGGGATAAGGGCTTTGCTTTCCCAGTAAGGAATTTCAAGCTCAGGAATGATGAAGCAGTAGGGACTCCACACGTCTATTGTTTCTACAAGGTGGGACTGGGCTGCCAAGTATTACAGATTAACTCTTTGTGACAGAAAATTGCTCCTCTCGCTTTAGAATGAGCTTATTTTGGCCAGAAAAACTGCTTAAAATAGCACCAACTCCGTTCATCCTCTTACAGACCAGGACATATTAATTCTACATAAGTCTCATTCATGTGAGATTTTCTGTTAGGTCTTGGAGTGCTGATGGGATGGAAAAACACAGCTGCCCCTACCAAAACGCAGGTGAACAAAAGATCTCCTCAGCTGCCCATTTACCTCTTTACCTATCCCAGCCAGTCAGGTCATCCCAGCGCGCCTCTAGGGAAGGAGCAGCTCTGCCCTCTTGAGCACTCAGATGAGAGTGCACGTCAATCTCATGGTTGTCAGAGGTATGCGCACACATGTATTCAGTACTGTCTTAAAGTGAACTGTGACAGATTCCCGGGAAACAGCATTGGTGAGGTCTGTTTCTATAGAACAGTGTTTCTCAAACTCGACTGCACGCGCATCTCCCAGGGATCCAGTTTCAGTGCAGATCTGAGCAGGGTCGGAGACTCAGCGTTTGTTACACAACCCTAGATGATGCGACACTGTTGGTCCTCGGACCACGCTTGGAGTGGCAAGGCTATGCTGTGCTTGTGGGCGGGCCATCAGCAGGTAAGAGTACATCCGTATGTCCAAATGAACAGCGGGAGAAGGAAACGAGGCAACCACCACCTCCTAACCCTTGAGGTTGATGAAGATTTTCATTCTCCTTACAGTGGGTCTCAAAGTTGCCTGGCGACTGCAATCACTTGAGGAACTTTAAAAACACTGATGCCCGGCTTCTGCCTCGAGAGATTCTAATTTCATTTGCCTGAGGTGTAGTGTGGGCATATGTAGTTCCAGGAGCTCCCTAGCGAGTCTACTGTGTAGAATTGAGAATCACTGTCCTAGCTGCAAATGCAAATAGGCTTGATTAAATATTAAGACTGCTTTCCTTTTCTTCGTCTATTTCTTTACAAATTCATCTAGTTCATATATCATTTCAGGTAAAAGGCCAGGATAAATATTAGTATTGTTTCTCTGGATCTTTCTCAGAGAATGGAAATGAGCAAAGAAATCACCTTGTTCGACTGCCCTCTCGTTGTGGAGTGTAACGCCATGGACAGACTGGTATTCGCACTGTGAACCTCTGATTCTTTAAAACAACGTTTTTGGTATAATCTTGTAGAAAAATCTTGGGAGCATGATTTCTTGAAAAGAGCAACAGGCTCAGAGTGAGGAGACACAAGTTTTTGTTCCACCTCCACCATGAAGTGGCTGTGTGACCTGCAGCCTATCACCTACCCTTTCTGCATGTCAGTTTCTTCCTCTATTAAGTGAGGGGGTTGGAAGGAGTCATTTCTAAAAATGCTTTTAGCTTCTACAGTCCATGATCTATAATGAGATCCAGTCTGTTCTCCTCCACATGCCCTCGCTTCCTCCACTGACCCAGAGAAAAAACAGTCAAGTAAATAGAAATCTACTGAAATTAGCCACAGAATTGTATAATAGGCTTGTGACTCTTACTTTTATTTTCCTAATATTTAGTTTGTGTTAATGACCTCTGGAGGTTTTACATCTGGGCAACTTGGACTGAAAAGTGATTTAGGTGGCTTAGTGATTGAGATTCTCTAATAAATGACTCAGTAGTACTTGTGATATTTTTTAATTTTTATTTTTTAGGGGTTGTGATAATAGTAAGGTCTCCGTAAGCTGTAGAAGAAATGTAAGAGAGAACTCATCAAGATCTCAGCTAAAGCTTCTGTCCCCATTTAAATGATAGCTTACAAATATTAATAAATCATAAATAGGATATTAACAATGGATTAGGATGACTGGGTGAAGTTAGCTTGAATTAGCTGATAGCTGTCTGTTTTACATTATATGTGTATCTAGTCAAAGGAGGGCAATTATTAGCCAAAAGAGATAGTCACTGATCTGTCAGAAAAATTTTCTCTAATAGTCATAGAGACTTTAACTCTCATGTTTAGAACTACAGAATTCTAGTTGAAAAGGTGATCAGAGTAGGGAAAAAACTATTACTGCTTTGTTATTTTCTTAGTATATTATTATTTATATGAGGTCAGAGGTACATGAAGCTCTTGGCACTGTGCTCAAGATATAGTAAGGACTCAATAAATGTTAACTATTACTCTTATTTTTTAACTGAACATTTATTGTTATTGGTTAAAATTATCTAAATTCTGAAAGCCATTGAGAAATATCAGTCATGTGGATAAAACATTTATAAAACCAAAATGTGTTAGAAACATACTTCTCCTGGAGTTCTATAACCACTGTTCTGACTTTGTACCCAGAATTTAACATGCAATGATAGCAATTAATTCTCTATTTCCTAATCCCTATGACTTGTTGACAATTGACCTACTGTACTGGACCCCATATACCACTTAATATGAAACATCTGGCATAGTTTTCTGGTCTGTATTTAAATATACGCTCTTCTAAAGAAACTCTAATACAGTATGTGTGTTGGCCAGTACAATAAAACACTGGATTTTATCACTAAAATATACTCTGTTGACCCACAATCACTTGGTTTACTTTTCCAGGGGTGAAGATGAGTTTCGAGGGAACCTAGTCGCTCTCACTTGGTCTTTCCTGTCCCTGAGGGAGAACAAGAATGTGGGATGTGGCAGCCTGGAGACCTCACATTCCCGGTCTGACCCCGTGCGTTAACTGATGGCCACAGAGCACCCCGGCTCCTGTGCCCAAGACAGCGGCGGCGATGGCCCAAGTCGAAGCCGCTACAGCACATCTGCTTGTCTACATGCGCGTCGACACAGAAATCACAATGCAAGGACGAGACAGAATTAACGGTATCACTCGCCCTAAGATCTTAGTCCATACTCCAGCCTTCCATCCTAAGCTTGCTTCTGGACAAAAAGGGAGAGCAGAGCAGACGGCTGGATGGGGACAGAGCGAGAAGGAACACCTGAGCTCCCTGGACGGTACAGGCTTGGTCTCCTTGCCCTCCATGCTGCTGTTCAGTGGGGCAGCTGAGGGGACTGTGCACAATCCCACGTGTGGTTACTGCAAATCTCTTAAGAGCCCATGTTCGTGGTGGAGCGTTTGGTCCTAGCTTTAGAAGCAGAGGACTCGGACACTTCGACGGCCACACAGACTTCACTCCTAGAGCCACACGCACAGCTCGCGGTCCTGCTATTTCGTGCTCCAGGTGGCAAGGGACAGGGTTTCCAGCCCCCACCTGCCCTTCCCCTATGGACAAAAGCTGAGTGGGGGGTGGAGGCCAGCTGGATGGAGCTGGGACATTAGAATGCAGGTTGTGGCTTGGGACCGAAAGCCTGTGGATGCAGATAAAGCAAAGCACCCTAATAACATGAATGTTAATGAGATGATATTGGAAAAGCTACACTCCTCTGAAGAAAGGTGTTGCATTTATAATCATTTTTGCAACGCAGGTCCTTTTACAGTATGGACAGCCTTGGATTTGGCGCTCCCTCTTACAGAGCGTGGTGTTCGTCCCCTTGTCGGGAACGCCTTGCCCACCCGGGCATTTTCAGTGACCTCTGCCTGCGCGGGAAAGCTTGGTCTCTCATCTTGGGCAGAGTGCACGCCGCGGTGCCCGCGCTCATGTGGTGTCAGGCTGGCTCTCAAGGAAGGTCCCAGCTGACTCCGAGGAAGGCACCAGGCAAAGCACAAGGGCCGGAGGCTCTGCCACTTGGTGAGCTCACCGTGGGGCACCATTAGTTGCAGTGATGACACCAGGAGTAATAGCTCAGGATTTGGGTTTGTTTTAGGAGAGCTCCGAAGGAAGCAAACGTTGGTTGTTCTGAGCTTATCAGTGAAGCAATGGAAGTACCAAGGCGGCACGCTTCCTGTTGGAGGTCCTCTGAAAACAGTGGGGACCCGCAAGCCTCTAGCCCATGAACATCAAGTGGACAGGGCCTGCACATCAGGGGCCAGAGATATTGGTTTAACCCCAACTGTCCAGCGACTCACAGTTACCGGCTGTGTAACCCTGGACAAGCCACTAGTTTTCTTTGCGGTTCTACTTTCTTAACAGTAAATGGGGCTCTATGATACATGGCTTGTGGAGTTGTCACAATTCCAAGTAATACGGTCCTAGGGCCTGCATATGGTGCCTGATAAGCAGGCAATCAGCAGTCACTTTGTAGTCATTTTTATTGTGCTATGTTGGCCTCTTGAGTCATGCTCCTCCCTCCCTAAGATGTGGTGAGTGTCATGCCAAAATCCACCATCAGGATGCCAAGCTATTGGGGAGTGTTAGCAGCTGTGACTTCTAATTCTAGTTCTGTCACTGCTTTGCCAGGGGAGGGCAGAGAAGTTAATTTAATCTGCTGGCACCTCAGTGTCCTCAGTATAACAAGGTGAACGCTATCAATACATCACCTGAAATATTTTTAGAAGGGGTGACAAACAGCACCATAAAGCCGTCTACAAACAGAGGCAACTCACTTATCCATGGGAACTAGGGACAGGAATCAAACAGACAAAAGAAAGCCATCAATAATCCTTAAACCTCATTAGGTTAAACACCCTTAACTTGTCAAACCAAGGCTGTAAGCAAGGAATCAGACTGACTTTTTAGAGTTCACTGCCTTCCCTTTCCGTTCTCATGCCCTGTGAAGAGTGAAGAGTGCTAGGCTCTCAATTAGAGGGAAGAGGGAAGCAGGTGCCCAAAGATTCTCCTAAAAGAGGAGAGCTAAGCCTTTAATGGTTCAGCTTTGTCTATACAAAGGACTCTGAAATGATAATGCCTAAAGCAAGTCATACCTATCTATCTATCTATCTATCTATCTATCTATCTATCTATCTATCTTCCTACCTACATACCTATCTATCTTGCCTGCCTGCCTATGGACCTACCTATTATCTGCCTTCTCTGCCTCAATCTATCTAGATTTGTTAAAACTTAAACAGGACGCTCCTGCAGGCAGCACACAGAAAGCGAGGAACGGCCCTGTAACACTGGAAAGGACTCTAAGAATCACTTGGTCCAACCAGTTTGTTTTGCAGATGAAGAAACGAAGGGCTTTGGAGCATTTCTAAGTACTGATGGAGAAGGGAGCGACAGCACAACATGTGTTTTGAGTACTGGTGGGAAGTAATGTCAGTCAGGAACAAGAGAGTACGAGAGAACATTTGTCACAGTGTCCCTTTCTGTACTCCCTCAGGTACTGTTTATTGTTTATCCTTTCATCTTGTGACTTGTGGATAGCAACAGCAGTAATGATATGGTCTTCAAACATGGCTTTATTATCAAAACAAACCTAATAGCTTATGTCAATACTAACGGGACTTCCTGAGCACCTGTGTGAAATGACAGTCTAGAGCTAAAACAAGCAAAGGATACACGATGCTCTTTCCCCACCTCTCTCCCTCCTGGGGGCCGGTGGGCTTCCCTGTACTTCACCAGATCTGGCCCAGGGGTGGGGTTCTAGGCTCCCTCTGAGCAGTCTGCCTCCTCCAGCTCTCTATTTCTCCACAGGTGGGGAAGAACCCTGGGGCTCATGTCATATACAATAGGTCTGCACTTACTGTCATCAACAGGTTCGGTAACTTTAAGTGAAACAACATATAACAAAAGTTCTACAGCATCTCATCAACATTATAATAAAATGATGTCATTTGAGGACCTGCTGTACTTTTTGGTGGCCTAGAGCTTGAGGCTCTGAACTGACCAGCCCACTTCGGCTGGACAGTCTCTCGAGCTGTGCCCAGACCACACACGAAAGGTTCAAGTTCTTTCCAGGACAACAGTAATATTTTTTGGGTGATGAATTCTCACGGAGACTCTGCTCTAGAGACAGGATGTGCACAATTTTCCAGCTTGACTCAAACCTTTTCCCCTTTCATTTGACTGTCACAACCTGTTTCTCTGCAATTCCACACAGGCCTTTATCATATTCATGAAATTTTTTTCTTTCCACAATCTTCTTTTGAAATCTTATCAACCTCTTGGGAACTCAGGCCTATATAAGTGAACTTAATATTCTCAATTTAAACTTGAGATGTCATGAAGAAATGACTGTCTCTGAAATCAACTATTACTTCATTCTGCCACTGTGGCATCATAACATGTCCTCACATAACAATGAGATGCCAATATTCCTCAAACAATGACTTGGCAATTTTGCACATCGGGCCAGGCACCTGTGCCAGACATTTGTGGGCACATTCTCATAAACCCTCATAATACTCCTACCAGTTAGGTACGTAATTGAGACTGTTTTTTTTTTTTTTGCAAAATAAAACACTGAATTCTGTTTCCAACAAGTGGTGTGGCAGCTCCTTGTTTTAACCCTGTGCTGCCTGGTCTGTCTGGCTCAGGGATTTTCAGCTTTTCACCATCAAGGACCCCCTCTCATTAATTTTCTCCTACAGACTTTCTTGCATTCAGTAGTCTGTATTTTAAAAGTAACTAGATTTTTAATTAGTTAATCAGAGACACACATAAATGACTGCCATTCAAAGTTGCTGAATTAACTGGCTGTTAGCCGAAAGCAAAAGCAACCCCTATTCGGGTGGCACATACAACTTTACTGTGGTTGAAATAGGCAGTTTTCAATGGCCTTTTATAAAGTACTAAAATATACTCTCCCAGCTCTCTGGGGCCTGGGCCCGCGGACTGGAAGCCACTAGGCCAAGGGTTTCCTCCCTCCTCCAGCCTGCCCTCTGGGCTCTCCCCTGAGCGCTGGCTGGCCGGCTCCCCTGCCACCTGGCTGCGTCCCACTGCGGCCGATTCTCCGCCTGGAGCCTTTCTCCCCCTCTTGGCCTGGGCTGCGGGGCGGGCAGGGGCTTCTGCACCCCTCAGAGGAGCTCCTCCAGAGCCATCACGGCACGTCCGAGTCCTTTCAAAAGTCATCTTAAAGAAAGGTCCTACTTTTTGTTTGGCTTGTATTTCTCTGGGACTTAAGTGTCCCACTAAAACAACCCAAGCAGCAGGGGATGAGTTGCTTTGGGGCAGCCCTGTGAGGCCAAATATTTCAGACCAGGCCAAATTCCGCAAATGTAAATCTGAAGAATGCACACCAAATGGATGTTCTGAGTGGAACATTTCACAGCAAATGTGTTTTATGTGGTGGGTTGTTCCTGAAAAGTTCACACCCACAGAAACTATCACGTAGAAACAATGCTTTATAAGCACCTTTCTTCAGGTCCTCAGAAAGCTTTACATACATCATCTCGTTCTTCTGTTAAGTAGGTGGAAGACAGAATTATCATCATGGAAATGGTAGTTCTCAAGAACCCTGCACATGTACTAGAACTAGGCGCGATTCGGATTCAAAGCAGAAACAAACAAACATACATGCGAGTTACACTGAGGAACTGAGGCACTTTACAGAGTTTAACGTCAGAAAGATAGATGGCTACAAAGTAATTGAGAGTATGTTGGCAAGCCAAATAGAAAATGTGACTTTTAGGCTAAATCTTCCTATATTTATATGACTCAACTGATATCCACATGTAGATGGGTGAATGTTAATTTATCTGTAGGTATTTGGAGCTTTACATAAATATGTGTATAGACATGTGTATATGAAACAAATTATATCATTATACACACAGGTAATAACAAATCTACATTTACCTTATATTTTGGAGGATTTGGAATACTTGTGGGCAGAATGATCATTTTTGGAATAAAACTTGACTCCTCTGGAAATATTTTATAAAGCTAACCCATTCTGTCATTAACTATCCCAGAGCTATTTATTATCCATTAACCAGGTACAGGTGCAGTGGCTGACTTTGTTTTTCGGTGGGTCGGTTACGAAGAGCATGGTTGATACTCTATCCTCAGTACCTAGAACAGTGCCTGGCGAACAATCAAAATTCAATAAATATGGGTTGTATGAATATAGGAATGTTCCATGGTCCATAGTTTTGAGGACTCAAACCTGTTTGTAGAGACAGATAATTGGGCTGCTTTTCCCAACAGTTTCAAATAAAACGCAACTGAGAAAACATTTTCTCTCGTTTGACTTAGTTTGGCTTTGATTCAAATGGAAGCTTTGGGGGGAAATTTCCATGATAATGACGACATGGGGTTTTAGAGATTTTATGACAGAAATAATGATAATGATAAAATAATAACCATCATGACTCTGAGAACAAAGGCATTAAACACATATCAATAATTAGAAGAGGTGGTTCAAAGAAAATGACCACCTTAAAATGCATTACAATGGACAAATTGAATTTGGTCCTGGTGAGAGCCAAGCTGTCCTACTGAAGGGATATTAAATGCTAGCATTCCACTATTAAAGGACACAGGGGGACAATTCTATGGAGAGTTGCGTTAAAATCTGCCTGGGAGGAATGTGCCTACCCACATAGGTAAATTATCTCTTCCAGGGCAAGCCAGGAAGAGGTCCATTCACTTCGTGTGGGTGAACACACTTGTCCCATGAGGCCATTTTATTTACAGCTTCTTCCCACTGGATCAGGCTCATTTGTTTTTATATCTCAAATCTACGTGTAGTCCGTGCTCACACTGCCTGTGCTATTATAAAACACCTTTCAGTGTGCCACCGCCCAAACGGAGTGCTCCAAACAAATGTTCTCTTAGGGCAATAACTCCTTAATATAAACTGCATTTAATAAAACTGGGAGTGATTCTAAAAAGGAACGGAATAAGGCATGTTCAGAGAAAATGTCTGGAAGAAATTTGCAATTAATATTTTACAAGACATTTAGATTCCACCGATTCCTTCTTGCTGTTAAAATTTAAGCGCTTTTTCAAAACCGTATTCCTCTGTTATTACATCCTTAATTAAATTAATTTATACAGTGAATGCTCTAATGATACTGCTGTAGATTTTCAATCACAACGCCTTATTGCTAGAGACAATATGTGTTAAGACCTTGAAAAAAGAATGACATAAGGTACAGTGCTGTCACCGGCACAGGGATATTTGGCCCTCATATCTGATTATTGAAAAGATCGTGGTAGTTGTTCTGTGCCTCGATTAAGGTCTTCATTTTATTTTATTTTTTAATTAAGCTAAATTAGGTCAGTGGAAACAAAATGAATCTTGCAAGTTGCCTTTCCAAGGATTTCTCTCTGGGAAATACAATGGCAGATGACAGCGCCCCACTGAATGATTCCGCCAGTCGGGTTGTGCTTACCTGAAACCCTGAACAAAGGAAGCTACCCCTAAGCCAAGCGCGGTACTGCTAAAGCAGAGGCAGCCGGACTCTGTTCAAGAGCACACATGGCTCAGCTGTGGAAGGGGTCAGTCTCACAATTTTGCAGCAAACTCAGTGGCTCATCAAGTAGCCCTGCCTGTGCAGACACAGTCGCAGTATGCTCTTCAGGCTTTAAGAGCGTAGCTCACTTGGGAAGTCAAGGGGGAGGGGAGGAGGGAGAGGAATGGGGGGAAGGTCGGGGGGGGGGGGGGGGGGGGAGGGGGGGGGGGGGGGGGGGGGGGGGGGGGGGGGGGGGGGGGGGGGGGGGGGGGGGAGAGAGAGAGAGAGAGAGAGAGAGAGAGAGAGAGAGAGAGTGTGTGTGTGTGTGTGTGTGTGTGTGAGATCAGAACAGCTTATTCCCCTAGCACACAGTAGGCACCCGATAGTCCTTAGTGATCTGTTAATCTAATGAAATGCTAGTCATAAATGAGGCATGGTACCTAGGATTTCATCTGTTGCTTATGCTTCGAGCTGCCATTCCTAAAAGAGGACATGATCGGACCAGGGAAATGAACCCTGGACTCCCATCCTTTGCTCTCTGGGTTGAGCTGTCCGATTTACTCCCTTTATTTTTAATATTCTATTTCTAGGATTCACGTTGAGCATTTCAGAGGATGTTAAGACCCAATATCTTTCTCAGTCACAAGGTAAGAGGCAGGCTTGAGAAAAGAGTCCTTAGTGACTTTTCACTGATGAGTACGGCCCTGGTCCTTGACCCCATGCCCTGCATCCTCCAGGTAAAGGGTCTCTATAATCCACAGATGACACAAGAGGAAGGGTGTCTTTATACAGACATCTCAGAGCAGACACAGTCAACTGCATGACACGCAGTTCCATTGGCTTTCTTCCTCTCCTATACCAACCAAGTTCTTTGTTCCTCAAAAAGGAAAGTTGGTTTCTAAACCTAATTTTGGTTGCATGATAAAAGTGCCATATGATACAAAATACCAGCAGCAAAAGAAAATAGGAAAAAAAAAAAAAAAAGAACCCCAAACACCCAGCACTCTTTGATCTTGTTTTAAATTGAATGTTTTGGACACTTTAGAAGAAAAGGCAGCAAGTGCCTTTTTAATGGATTTTATCCGCAGGAAAATGATTACAAGCAGGAAAGCTTTAAAGTGTCAGCTGGTGATGCATTTTTTTCTTTATCCCTTTTATTTTTATTCAGAGAGATATTAAAGGCATATGGCAAAGTGCATCATTAATTCCTTATTAATTTCATAATATGAAGGCAACCAGTAAAAATAGTAGTGGTACAACTTTAAATTACTGAACTCACTTGGTATTTAATGAGAGGCCGAGCACAGCGGGGTTTCTGTTAAATTAAGTTGTGCCTTGCATCACAGTGGGGAAACAGGTGTATATTGGTTTAGAATTATGGAAATGTTGACTAATTCCAAGGCTTGTAATCAAACAGCAAGGCATCCTGTAATATTTTTTCCCCAAGAATATGCATTAATCTTTTATGTCTGGCCGCATTTCTTCCTGTCCACCAAAAGCTCACGGCTGAAAGAAAACCACTTTCATGTTTTTCCCGTAGCTGTTATGGGTGAGATTATCAGCTAAAGCCATACATCAGCGCGGGACGCGGGACTCTGCTCCTATTTACCTAATGGGAAACGGCAAGCGCCGTGGCGTGTAAGCTACTGGTGCAGGCTACCGGCCTGCAAATCAGGCCCGACATCTCCAAATTTTCATTTAACCCGCCGCAAGTAATTGGGCATATGAAATTGAACTGGATGAAAAGAAAACCAAAAACAATCCACAAACCATCTTTTTCCAATCCCCAAATCATTGTCTTTAATAAGGGGTCTTCAAATTCACCATCCCTGACTTCTGTATGGAGAATTTTTAAAGACAAGAGTGAGACATATGTGATTTTTTTAAATACAGAAGATGCTATTTGTTTGCCAAGAAAAGGGTCACAGTAAGGCGTTCCACACAGAAACATGCTCATCAGTCACTTGTATGTTTTTCAACATGGCTCAGTCATCATGTTAACTCTGGATTTTTTTTAAGATTTTTTTTAGAGAGAGATGAAGGGAAGGAGAAAGAGAGGGAGTTAAACATGGATGTGTGGTTGCCTCTTGTGCACCTCCCAGTGGGGACTTGGCCCACAACCCAGTGGGGGCTGTGCCCCAACTGGGAATTGAACTGGTGACCCTTTGGTTCTCAGACTGGCACTCAATCCATTGAGCTACACCAGCCAAGGCAACTCTGGGTTTCTTGAGAGCATCTTCACATAGAAAGATGACTGGTTGGGACCTGTGCTTTTATGGGGGGCAAATTAAAAGTAACCAAGCTTTTCATTAGTTAAAAATTGGATGTGATTTGGCATCAATATACCCTAAGTGCTAAGTGACCATTTGTCACTTCAAGTATTTTTTTTTTAATACACATGGAAAGGATTTGGTTGTATCATTTGATAATATGATCTAAACACTGCAATCTCCTAAAATTTACATTGGAAAAATCCCATTTACATAGAAAATGAAGTTGAAATACTTAAAAAAAAAATTCACTCACATCTACTAAAAGCTGCCTTACGAAAATCCCCCTTGTAAGTTTCAGGGAGAAGTAGTTAAGTTAAACCGGGAGGGGGAATTCTCATGCCACACACTTGCTTTGCTGACCTTTCTCTTTGATTTGCTCACATGAAAAGGGGAAGACCAAAGTGGTGCGATTCAAGACCAAGGCTCATAATTTATTGCTTTTGGGTTATCGAGAAGCTATTATTTTGATAAACTTTTGTTAAGTAGCTTGCCACTACAAATATTATAAAATTTTCAATGGATCTAAGGTGAATTAAACAAATGTTCTCTTTTCTGGGAGCAATGGAGGATAAAGTATGTATGTGTGTGTACATCTACAGAGACAGCTAAATGACACAACGTTGGCATTATACTCTGAAAACATTAGGGACATTATGTTATCTTTCTTCCATTATTATTGAACCAGGTTTCAATAAAATCGTTACCATTGCATTGCTTACCACAGGCTCTTCATACAACCGACGCACATTGTTATGATATTAAATTAACTCGTAACTGATTTTTGTGTCAATGGGGGAAATATCCAAACAGCATAGGGAAATTTACACTAGCATGCACTATATAAAATTGCCACAAAACTCCAGAAATCATGTTTTCTGATGAAGTAGCTATATAAATCAGTTCATTTCTAGCGAATTGTACTCATCATCAAATATCACTGGGAAGGAAATGGAAAAAAAGGGTAAGCTTTGTATTTTCTGTTCTCTATCAACATGAAGCCACAAATTGGGCATTAAAACATTGACTTTGTTAACCACCATTGACTGTTTAGAAGCCATTAGGAGGTTTAATATTATGGCTGTACAGGGTACATTTTGTTCTTTCAAAAGAGAAATCTAAAGGCGAAATCTGAAAAGGGGCCCTGGTGAGTAAAAGCTTTTCCTTTTCCATTTGCTTCTCTTGTGTGTGTTGGGGTTTTTTTCCCCCCCTTTTAAAAATCTTAGCCCACCCAATACTCTTTGGCAGCCACTGTGCCCCAGTGGGGTCACTCTGATTTTCTAACCAGGGGACATATTATTTGAGAGCTCTTTCCGTCAGCATTAATGCCAATGCTTCTCTATGGGGCCGGCCAGCTGGTCTGGCTGCTGCAGAGGAACGGAGGGGTCAGCACATGCTCCTCAAAAGACCAAAGTCATTTTTGGCACTAAGAGCCCATAACTAGAGGCTTCAGTTGAAAGGACCATTTTCAAGCAATAAAGTGATTTTGGTACAAAAGTAAACCGACTCACCCCAGGTAAAGTTTTAATATTGTGCAGTGCATTCTGGGCCTCAAGTGCAGCTTTTCTTGTATAAAATGTTACGAAACAACAACCTACAGAGAGAAATGAAAAGGTTTTAGAAATTTCTGTGAATGCTTTGCTTAGATATAATGGAGACTGTGGCGAACAAATAATCTACTTTAAAGGATGCACAATTTAAAAATAATAAAGTACATGAGAACAGTAATAAACAACATCTCAAGCATTTACACCGTGCCTTTCATCCTAAATCATATTTATTAGCTTTACCCGAGTTGGAGATCAATTCATAACTCTGTGCACCAACTACCTGGAACACGGCTCTTCAGAAACGAGGGTGGGCGCTGGTGGGCGCATTGTTAATGGGACCCGTGGGGCGGCAACCTTCTAAAGAGAAGTGTTTTATCACGACAACAATAGCACACGCTCACATTAACTGTAATTTCCTTAAAGGATATCTCTAGAACATCACACTTTCAAAACACTTTCTAAACTCGCTGGTTTAAGACAACTGGATTATAATCTTCTTAAGAACTGGCGTAATGCTCTATTGTGTTTGATCTCCACGACAGCACATAATGCAAATCCCCGTCCATGAGACACTCGGTATTTGTTTGCCAGGATGAAGGACTATTTTAACCAGTTAGCAGTTAAAGTACAACACAGGTGGCCACATGCCTAAACAGGTATGTGCATGATCTGTCCCAGGTATTAAATAGGGTCGTGGCACATTGATTGGCAATCTCTTGATTCCTTATTTCCAAGAGCCAATGGGGGTCAGGCTGAATGCTCCCCTCATTGCCCAGGAGAGGCCAGCATATGCCCTCTTCCCAACCAGCTCCGTCCACCAAAGAAAACAATGTCAAAATTTTAGATCATTCCTTCTGTGTTCTGAAGGATGGCTGACCCCTTCCTAAACATGTACCTAAAGATACTGGTTAACGTACCTGGGTAAACCAAATAAAGATACCAGTTAACAATCTGTTAATCGGCATGCAGTTTCTTAGCACAACCAGGCTTAAAAAAAAAAAGATGTGGGTGGAACTAAAAATTTAAAGAAAAAAGATGCCATCTCTGATCGGCGCTGCCTTTGGTAAGTTGGGCTGGGAAAAAAAGGGGAGAGATGCATTCCCCAAGACCGTACATGTTTAACCCCACTTTACTAAGAGGATCCTAAGGCATGGAGCCCAAGATGGGTGCAGCTTTGAGAGGCAGTCCTATGCCAACAACAGCAAGTAGCAGGAGAGAGGCACACAGCACGTAGGCACCGACACTGGTTCTATTGGGGGAATGGTTAAATAAGACCAACAGCAAAAAAGAAAAAGGCGCAGTTGGAGAGTGGTGAGTGGCACCACCAGCCATCTTTAGAATGCTAAGCTGGCATTCCGGTTTTTCAAAAACAAAAGCTCCTTCAAAGAGGCAGGGGAAAATAAAGTGCAATACCATTTGTACGGCATTTCTAAATGCATCAAAGATGACTCCTCCTCATTTGGAAAGTGGGAAGCCTGTCATGCATTTGATTTCGTTGGAATCAAATATGCAAAACCTTTACCTTTTGGACAAAGTAGAGTACGATCACAGCTCCTTGGCATTTAAAAAAGTCCATGCATCCCAGGATAGGAAACCCTTAAAATATATCACTGGCATGACAGAAGAAATTAAAAATTATGAAGTTTCCTTAAAGAATCACAGATGGACAGGTCGACCATTTTTATATGAGCTTTTCATTTTAGCTATTTGGACTTCTTTGACCACAGCTCATTTAGCCATGCTGCCTGATGGCAGATTTTTTTTTTTTAACTGATCTAATCAAATTAATGAGTATTTTTAGCTCCACTGGCATAACATAAGCCCAACAAAAGCTATAGGAATTGCTTTAGACCAAAGAATAATTTAAAACAGCAATGTAAAGTCCCAGCTTCCAGTACCTACTGTAATTGCTCTAAGAAGAAAAAATACCAACTATGTTAGGTTTGGTATAGAAAAAAAATGCAGAAAAAGATACAGCCTTTGCCTTCTGAAAGCTTCTAACAACCAGACACTCAGTAAGTTCTCCTCTCCCTCTCCTGGGCTTACAGGGATAGATTTAAGATAAGGAAGCAATGGGAAAGGCTCTGAACTTCAACCTCAATAATCAAAGCTTCAAAAAGGAGGCAGAACCTGATACTTTCAAGCAGGTGGATTTGGGAGGTGTGATACTTAACAAAAGATTTACGGATGGGATAGAAGTTACACGATAGTTTGCCTGCCTGGGAAGAAGGCAGTGAAAGAAGATGAAAAACAAATGCCAGTCTGGCCATGCTCAGAGCTAAGAATGAAGCATTCAGATTGGTCGAAGAGGATGGCGAAATGACAGGGGAACTGGAAACAGAGAACAAACAATGCTAAGATAAAAGCAGCAAGGAACAAAGATGACGGCAACCGAGGGAAGCTTGCACGTTCTGCCAACCTGAAGGGCCCTGACCAATACACAGCGGTCTGCAGAATAAAGCAAGCCTCCCGCCTTAAACGATGGAACAAGAAGCTACCATTCCCCACTGCCTGAAATCCACTGGGAAGGTGCAGTTTGCTTCCTATTTAAGTATTAACATGGTGCCCTAAGGGACGATAACACCGAATTGTTCCTAGCTATTTGCATCTTAGTATAAACTTGGCTAAAGTGTTTTCCTCTTGAACAATGTTCTTAGTGAATGGGAGGTGGTTTTTGTGGGTGGTTTGTTTTTGAGAAAAGGCAAGTCTGAAGCTGATGTTTGAGCAGTGTGGGATGGGGATGGAGAGAGGAGTCTAATGTACAGAAGGGGAGGTGGAAAGATGCCCCAAATCTCAATTTCTTTCCAATTTCATCTGGGGTCCTCTCTGCCTAGCCGATAAGGTGAAACTGGCATTTTTTATTACTGATCATCTCCAAACTATGCACAAGTCTTAACTCTTACTTTATGTCCATTTAAACAAAGGTGTTTTTTTTTTTAATTTATTATTATTTTTAAAGGTAATGTCAAGATCAGCTCTAGTTCTGGCTGTAAGACGTAGGAGAATGTCTTGTGTAACATTATTGACGTGTGTCCTCACTGGGCACTGGACCCCAACCCCGCAGCTCAGCTCCATAGGTGCTGTGCTTGCAAACAAATCTGGCACCTTTGAAAATGGTGTCCCGTTACCAGGTGGGCTGAGCACCTCTTCACTGCCCATGGCTCGGAGAGCAGAGCCCAGGCTGCATTTCTGCCCCAACTTGTAGCCTCAGCTGGGCACCCTCATGCCATACACAACTTGCTGAAATGTGGGGGTTCTGGGGGACACAATATGATCTAGAATATCCCCCAAGTCTCTTCCCTCTGGTCTCATGCCTTTAAAAAATATCTAACTTCCTCTGTAACTTACTTCTTAGAAGTTTCATCACTTCTAAATTAGTGAATAAAAACCAGGTCTGCCTAAAATCTTCCCCCAAACTATATGGACATATAGCCAAAGTGTTTCATTCAGAACAAAATTTTAAAGTCAAAAGTCAAAATTATTCTTTACCTTTCTTGGGCTAAAAATATCTTGCACTTCATTCAGCATGCATACCAATCCACTTAATAAAAACAGTGTTTGATTAAGTTATCTTAAAATCTGCAGGATAAATAGAGAACTACAAATTTAAATGGTCACCTTAAGTGCAGCAATTTGTATTTTTCCCCCAACGGGACTTAGGTCTGTACACTTCTAGAATAGGAATGTATTAGACTATTTCTGTGAGTACTCTTTAAAAACCATACTTTTTTTTTTTATCCATCTATCACTTGATATGCTCACTTAAAATTTTAGATTCATTGACCCACAGAGATTATTTCAACAAAGGAAGGGAGAAATATCATTATTTGCCTTGATATGGTAATTATCATGGAAAAAGGTCAGGGAGCTACTATAGATCCCAGAAGACCCATGAAGGTTGAACAAGGATGGAATTTTCTTTCTTGCCTACCCTAACTGGATGTACAGCTGTTAAGGGAACCACCTGTCTCTGAGATTTCCCCACACCAGCTGCAACTCAGGTCTGAAATTTACTGCATGCGTTTTCAGGTCAGCTGCAACACCAGATGGCTCGGCAATCTGATTCTGGGGACAGACCTCCCTCCTTCAGCAGTTCTGTTTCCAACAGCATCGTAAGGTGGGTGGTTAAACATTTCCATTATCCACAGGTGCTCTTCAGCGGTCAGTGGCCATAACATGCACTGGAGGGGACAACCCCTCCAGCTTTGGGGATTCCAGGATCATTCCTAGAAGCCGCCTTTCCCTGCCATCCATGAAATTCTCCATGTCTAACACAGGAAGTGACCCACCGGGGAACTCTGGGGAATTAGCGGAGGCCAATGCAGCTCGATGAGTCAGGTGCTTCAGCAAGACTCAAACCTCCTTTTTCTGCTTAATGCTGCTCATTTTTGCTGCTTCACATTTTATTCTCTGCTTATTTGACACTAATAAGCACTTGTACTTCACAATTCTTGTCACCTTTATCCACTCATTCAGGAGTTCCTGTCAGAGACAGCAGCCAACTTACAAAAGATGAACGCAATGTTCCACACCCAGCCTGCTCTCTGGCACCCTAGTTTTCCGAGCTCCATTGATACAGTGAGAATTGTATCGGTAAGAGCTTTGGATTTGGGGGCAAAAAAATACATTCATTTTTTATGTGTCTATTTGTCAATCCCATCCCACTGCTCCTCAGAAAGGTTTTTCAAAGTCACAGGTGAAACACGTTCAGTGGCAAAACTTGAGAGGTGATCCCGGAACCACACCCAGAGCCTCGCATGCCCCTTACCGAGGACCGCTCTACTGGTCGGTAGGAGAGGCCGACTGAGTCTGTGTAAATGTTATGGGGTAACGCTTTACAGCAGACTGACGACGAGCATCTCCCTCGGAATTCATTCTGCTGCTTGACTTTGAACATCTAGCAGAGCCCCTAGGAAGGTAACGTAGGACGGGCCAAGTCTGAGGGTGGAAGAGGTGTGGAAGAGAAAGATCCTGGAGTGCAGAGTGCCACCTGTGAAGGCTGGCTGTGCAAGGCCTCGAGTGAGCACCTTGGAGTGGTCAGCAAGCAAGCAAGTGGACACTGGGCGCCAAGGGCAGAAGAGAGGCACAGAAAAGTCACCTGGCTCCAGTGTCCTGTCTGCCACCCCTCCACCTGCCTCCACAGAGCCCTGTCAGGAGGACTGGGAGCCTTTCACCACTCGGGTTCCCAGAAGTGGGCAAGTTTAGTAATCTAGTTGCACATGTTCAGCTTGTAAAGTGAAGTGTAATGAGTATTATAATTGTGCAATAAGATCGGACCATCTCGTATCAGAAGTTGAGAGTGGCAATTCCCAGAGAGGCTGAGCACGACATAGTCCAGATAGGGTAGTTGGCATCTGATTACCTGTCTTCACAAATAGTTGGTGCTGTCATGAAGGGTTTCCTCAGGTATTTTGCTGGCTTAATTGTTAAATAATTTGAGACACTGTTATGAGGTTTTAGCTGTTTCCAAAGATTAGGCTCCAAACAAGACAAGCCAATGGTATCTATACACACACACAACAGTAGTGTATTTAAAATCATAAAGACACTCAACTTTACTGAAAGACTTTCATTTTAAATGATCAAGTAGATTTATCCTCAAAGAAACCATCTGGATGATCACATATCTTTTCAAACCGCAGCTGTTTCTCTTGAAAATCTTTGCTTGGAAACTCCTGGTAATGATGATACCCACAGAATTAAAAAAAAAAAAAATGCACTGCATATGTAGAGACAACCAGTTTATATAATGTCTTGCCCTGAGTCAAACAGCAATTTGTTTATATCGTTTCAGTGTTCAGTGTGGAGAGTAGTGTAGACACAGCCCTAGAGAATGATGCCAGGGATCAGATTTTAAAATTAATTCCACTCTGAAGGAAACTGACGCCCTACTTGTTAAAGAGACTTCCTCCCAGGTTTCCAAACTTTACCAAACTGGGGAGGAAGAGAACTAAGGTCTGAGGTTCTGGGAACACCATTTTTAAAAAGGCATTTCCTTCAAGCCATCGACTCTAAAATAGAGACGACAAGGCAGTTTGTGTTATGTCTGCGCATTTGGTTTAAGGAATCTGGGCGTAAGAATGGGAGGTCAGCGCCTTGAATGGTTTTCAATTATTGAAATAGTCACCCCTCGGCCGTAGTGTGGACACTTCAGCTCACAGGCCAACAATTTCTATCTGCCCAAGGGCACAGGCAGCCAGCCCTGGTGTGGCTGGTCTAGGGACACACTCCTCAGGACTCTCCTGGAGCGACCCGCCGGGGCTGAGCATAAATCCTCCTGTGAAAGGGGCTCTTGTGAGTGGAGGAAAGGGCCTCTGTAGAGTGTTCTGGTTCTAACTGCTAATTCTCTTTCTGATGCCACTCTTCGGTGGCATCTTCATGTGGAAAATTGTGGAACATTTTCTGGAGTACATAAAAATAACTGTACAGCTTGAGGATGGAGGAAAGAAGGTGAGAAAAATGATTTCCCACAACTCTGTGGCTCAGCTATTAAAATAAAATGTATTTCAGGATTGGAGCTTGTGGTGCTGTGTACGTGAACACCCGTCTCCTCAAGTGGCCTCTGTCCGGTGGATGTGCAGAGGGGGCTCTTCCTGTGTTGAAGGCCAATCAGTGTCTTCAACATAAGAAACATACCTTATTTTCTAAGTCAAGCAAACAATCACTTGAAAATGGCCACCGAATCATCATCTGATAGGTGAACCCCACATTTACGCTCGTATTTCTTTCTTTCAAAAACAAAGTAATGGCTGTGGCAGACAAATTCAAGATACATCTGAATTCAGGACATCAACAAAGTCATCATGTTGTGAACTGAAAATTCCTTTAACAGCTGCCTTTGAATTCTAAGGGGCTAACAGATCAAGGGACTAAAGCCCTGGAAGGCTAAATTAGTGCACCCGCTATGCTTTTCCGTTTCTGTGAATGAAGCTCTCTTTTGTGCACATTTGCAAGCAAAGCAGGTGCCTGCATTACACAAGCTGCATTGCAATTGGGATCTCGGCTTCCTGTCAAGTCAGTAGCATACAGGCCGGCTGAAGTCAAAAGAGGACACTCTCCTCATTCTTGATTCCCCTTGTAATCTATTTTTTTCCCCTCAATCTTTGCCACTATATAGAGGATGTAATACTTTTTCCAGAGTCCAAAGGTTGTTGATCTAAGTGGTGTATTTTTGTGCTCAAGTGAATCTCACATACACTAAGGTTTTGACCATCAATCATTGGCTTCACCCCTGCCAAGACCCTAAACTTTCAGTTTCTACAAAGTAGCGAAAGGTTCAAAAACCCCATCAAAAATCCCCTGAATTATATTTTTTTCAAGAAAACTTAACACTGACCTTAAAAAGTAAGTAGTTTACCAATGGTCTGGAAGGTGACCCTCAGCGCCTTCGCGAAAAAGACAATGACAGAATGCCATCCTTTGAAAATACACAGATGCTTCAGGAGGTGAACTGGTGCCTGCGGAGGCACAGATGTGTCCCTTTCCTTGGTCCGAAGTCCACCCACCAAGAAGAACTGGTGCTGCCAGTTAAAAACCATGTCAAATGTGCTTTTATTAACTGGTGGCCTCTATCATCTTAGGTGTTTATTTCTTTGACTCCATGGCTTGCCTTAGAGGAATGCGAGATAGGGCTGCACAAGCAATGTTACTGACTACAAGGCTGCATTACAATTCAGCCCCTGTGCTGCTGGGCACGGTTTTGCATTCCTGCATCCGGTTCCTCACTGGGGCTCCTCTCAGCTTGGATGCTGCACCCAGATGGCTGCAATGACAAATACTGAGAGATGCAAAGGAAAGGAATGAAAAGAGCGGCATTCAAGGCAAAAAATTAACTCTGGGAAGAACCTGCAAGAAGATGAGTTTTGTTTTTGCAAGCCCCCCAACTTTTTTTTTTTTTTTTTTGCTTTAAACTCAAAATGAAGAAAATGAAAATTAGAGGAGGTAAATGTGGCATTGCTTTCTTTTGGCTTCTGTGCCCCTTTCACAGAATCACTGCATTTTACAATTTGTTGACTCAACTAACCTAACAAGAAGCTAACAGGAAAGGTGAAACTATCCTAATGGTTATTGGTTGACGGCACCCTTCAAAGTCAACGCCTATGACAGGAGGCTCTGCCACGGACCACCCCCGAGTTTCTGCCTAGAACTCTTTCAACCCCCTTTCACGTATAAAAAAAGACTTGTATAAACTCAATCTCTCTTGTTTGAAACTTCTAACAGTCTCCTAAGACAAACCTTTTTTCTCTATCTAAAAGTGGGTCTTCCACAGTTAGCATAACAGTTACCCAATACAAATGCCACATCCTGTAAAAATCAACTTTTAATGAAACCGTATCCAATTAGCCTGGCTTTATAGAGTGATATAATTGGCACCCTGATGTAAAAAGTATTACCATCTGGCCACTACCTAGGAAGCAGAGAAACAATGCTGCCATTCTGTTTTCAGTTCTTGAATTTATGTGGCTGTCACCGTTTGGATTACCAAGCGCAAAGTCACGGGAATCCCTTGGGAATTCCACTGACAAAGCGGGAGCTGTACTTCTTACTTCTAGCTGCCTGTGGCAGGGGTCCTCTGTTCCTCCCAGAACCCGGACTCGACGTCCCCAACAGGACGACCCATACACAGCAAGTCTGAGCCAACCTTCCACCCAGGGAGAAAACACTGATCTCAGCGGCTCCCTGCCAACCTGCACCCTCTCCTCACACTCCGCACCTGATGTGTCGTGGCCACATTCTGTTAAGCGGCCACAAGATCTAGGCTACTGCCCGCCTCCTGCTGCCCTGGGGACTTCTCTTGGAGGAACCATCTCCTGCGCTCCCGCAGCCTGGTGACGACAGGCTCACTGTCTAAATCTCCTGCCAGGAAAACCGAGTTTCTTTCTTTCTTTCTTTCTTCTTCTTCATCTTCTTTTTTTAACCTAGATGAAATCAACTATACCGGCAAGCCTTCTGGAACGACTGAGGAGGAATGTGCACAGCTCTGCGTGTGCTGCAGCGCCTCCCCACCATTACTATGTAAAGGCCAAGGCGAGCAGGGCATGGGCAGAAAGGGCACCGAGGGCCGAGCTGCTGGGGTCTGCTTCTCCCCCTTCCCCTGGGGCTCTGCAATAAGCCACTTACGTTAAACCACTCCGAATGTCCAATACCTGTAAACGTATCTGAAGAATTTTAATGTCGCCCTTTTCCCTTGACATGACAATCCTTGCATTCAGCTGTTTCTTGAACTCTCCCACCCTGCTCTAAGCATGGGAAGGGGAGTTTGTGGGTGACGTGCATGCATGTCAAGGAGCCATGGGGCAGGATAAAAGCAGCAAGCAGTCTCCCTTTGTTACAGAAAAGGTAACTTGATCTTTGGAATACAAGGTAATAAGCAAGCTGTGGACTTACTACATTTTTATTTTTAAATATTAATTCTAGAGCTGGAGGAAGGACCACAGTTTTTCTCTAAAGGGAAGAAAAAAATGACTTTAGGTCGACCTTGACAAGCTGACTGCTGTATTGTACAAGGTCATAATTGGCAGTGTCCCTAACCTCAGTGTGACTGGACTGGCTCCCTGGACCGGTGGGTCTCCCAGGAGTCCTGGTGGTGAGGCAGAGGTGGTGTCAGTGGGAGTGGCGGCAGTGGCTCCTTGTCCAAGGGCCCAAGTCTGGAGCAGGCCTGCAGGCCGAGTTAATCAAGACACCTTCACTCTGGTGAAGGAAGGTGGCCCAGGGTTAACTGTGGTAGAAGGTAGTTCTGTCTTGAATCCAATTAAAAAGGATTTAGTTTCTAAAGTACTGAGGGACCTCATTAAAAGGAAGTTTTTAATATAAGGTTATTTCATAGTATGGAGTCACTTGAGGATAGGATGGCATTTTAATTAGGGAGTTTGGTGGCAAGGAGAGTACGTTAAAATCCTATCTATTTTCCTACGATTCTCAGTTCTGCACACTGCGCTTTCAGATGCTTCCCAGACAGACCAGTCTGTTAAGTCTCAACTCCACTGTCCTGCTTCAAGGGTGTGGCAATTGGTTGGTACTCATGGAGGCGACGAAGACAGACCCCTTATTGTTAGTTCCTGTAAAATGCAGCTCAGCTCTGTCCTTCAGTGGATTCTAACAGGTATTCTAACATTTTATGGGTCTGATCTAGGCGGGGCTGAACTCTCAAGAGGCATTTCAATCCAGAGTAGAAACAAAATATTTTTCCTTGGGATTGGAGTAAGGAATTGTATCTACTTCCTGACTCTAGTCTTGACAGCCAAAGGGAACTGTAGAGGCAAGCCCTTTGGCTATAGAAACTATATTGGTCAAAGGTCCGCACTGATTTTAGACTATTTCCTATGCTATGTGACTCAGGGGAGTTGTTATTATGGCCACTATAACTGCCTCACCCACTCCCACGATGACGACGTCATTTTTCATGTGCGTGTAGATCAGGGAGGGGGCAGGTTTGTACAAATTGCCTGGAACGGCAGAATTCATGTAAGAAATGCACTTAAGTAACCAAATACATATAAGTTGATGCTTAAGGTATAAGAGGTCCCAGAGTTCTCTTGGCAGAAGCTATAGCCATTTTCAAAGTCACACCACATATTTCCAGCTTCATTCATGAATCTTGGCAGTGAGTAAAGTAGCCACCCCGTATTAGAATTTCAGATTCACTGAGGGTTTGACACATTTCTCTAACTCCTCAAGTTTGTTTCCTTATTTATAAAATCGGGTTAGTAACAGTGGTCATATCATAGGATTGTCATATTAAACAAAATAATTTGTGAAAATGTTTGACACAGCTCCTGGCATATCCATCAAAATGGTTAATAAATGTTAGATATTATCGTCCACCTTAAGTTTATGTTCTTCCATAAAGCCCCATGCTGGGCAGAACCTATGCAGGTTTCCTACAAGGCAGGTGAAGGGCAGGCAGTGTTACCCCAATGTTATAACAAAAGAAACCAAGGCACCGAAAGGCAGCATCAACATGCCTGTCACAATGTCGTGTTGCTGGCCTCTGGGTGGAAGGGAGACAACTGAGCCTCTTGTAAACGATGACCACACACCCTTTAATAGGGTTTGGAATTGATTTTGTTGTCTTGCTTTCTGAAGTAATTACGCAGAACTAGCCAAGTTCACTCATTGGCACGGCCTTTGAGTACTCTGCACATCTATTTACATGACCTCGAAACAGTCAATCAATTTTAATGTTGTCATTGGGATGACTTTCCTGTTCAAGGTACGACAAAATTTCCCCCAACTGTACACTCAATGGTACTCCCCCAAGAGCCAAAAAATTACCTAAAACAGTTTGTTATTTGAAATAATACCTGTTGCTATCTAATGAGCACACCCAGGTTTCATTATAACGAAAGGAGTTTATCCACAAATATGTTACTTCCTTCATTTCAGCAACAAAGGAGGGGGAAACAAAGCAGAGTCGCTGGGCTCTGCATGAAGAGGGGGCACTCTAAATGCCTCAATCAGGAGCAAAAAGGTAGGCGGGCTGGGGGACCTGTGCCCAAGGTGTATTCAGGCACTGCTGACAATGGGGCTTCAGCGCCGGATTTCATTTTGCGAGGTGCCATCACACAATGATAACGCACAGGCAAAAAATCACCGACTGCATGATAAACTGCTGTCTCTAATCACAGTTCTGTTACTGTTTTGTTATCACGCTTCCTAGGACCACTGGAGCTCTCTGATAGCAGAGGCCATATTGAAAGGATCCTTGGTCCCCTTAACAAGGCATGGCATGGTGCCGGGCTTCTAGGTGGTCTTTATATTGACTGACTATCCTCAGGGCGTTTCCCCATCCGCTCGTGTTTCCCAGAGCAACTTTTTTTTTTTTTTTTAAAGACTTGATGTGCCACAAACACTTCTGACATGGGTTATTTGTGGTAAAACCAGCCCATGTGACACTCTTTAGTCCATGTGCTGAGAAGTGACCCTGGTATGGCTGACCAACTTCTGGCCTAAGATAAGTGTATTTTCACGGTTAGGCGAGAGAGATTTTGTTCACTCCATTTAGTAATATAATGTATACACAGCACCGACCTAGATTCAAGCATACAGAAAGCACTAAGTAAAGGCTGGCTTCTTCCTTCTACTTGTCATCTTAGGGATACCATGGAGTTTTCCTCTATATCTAGAGAGGTCAAATAAATCACATCCAAGTGAGGACACTATGGCAAGTAGAAGGGGATAACAATGGTTTTTCTGGGACAACATAACAAACTGAGGACGGTCACAGGCAAACACACACACCCTTCTCCCTCATTCTCTCTCAGTCCTTCCTCTTCTCCTTTGAGCTTCCTCCTTTTACTGGAAGCTTTGATTTTTATTAAAATAAAAACTCATCAACAAACAACACTGTGGTCTATTTTTCCAGTGATGTACACACTACAGCATAAATAAATCCCTGATGACAGGCACGGATGTGAGTTTATACAGTGCCAGCGTGGGTGCTGATGCACGATGAGGTGGTGTCATGAAAGAGGGCACAAAGACAAAAACTGGGGGTGGCTGCAGGAAGGAAGCTTCACACATGTTCTCATTTTCACAAGGGCTGGTCCTGATTTGGCTGTGATCAACTTTAAATGCCAAGCTGAAGAGAGTAAAGGGAACTTAGCAACCATTTAGCTTCAGTCCCTGTTTCCAGTTAAAGAGACTGAGACACAGAGAGATGGTGTCTGGACAGAGAGTCAACTCTCTGGTCACTGACCAAGCCTAGGCCCGAATCCAGCTGGGTGGGTCTGTACTTGCCAAACTCTGCCATGCTGCTTCATTGTTCTGAATCTCAACCCAGGTATATGTTGAGCACAGCTTTTCGTTTTTCAGGAAATTAAATAAATATACCTGATTATGGTCACAAGAAAAATATAACACATGGTCCTTGCACTTGATGTGCTTAAACTTTAGCTGCAGCGTTAACTGCCCATTCTGCGGCAGGTAGAGAGAAGATTCATCTTCTTTGCCACAGAATCTGTCCCTAGAAGACCTCAGAGGGAAAGTGAAATATTTCCTTGATTTCAAGATTATGGAAAACTCTACATGCCACACACTGATTAGCAGCTATTTGGTTTCACTCTAGAGAGAAGACACCATCTATCAGCCTTCCCCATGCCGCGCGTGCACCGAAGCAGTATTTGATCTAAAAACTTTCATTTTTCTCAATCATTGTCAACGGCACTCATTCTTCTGTTAAACCTTTAGAAAAGAGAGAAAAGAAATATCCCGCAGGCTCTCACTCCGTCCTCAAGATGACTGGATGAAGATGGATTTCTCTGTCTTTAGCCCTTTTGGACTTAAGAGCCAGGGTTTGCGTGGATTTCAAACAAACACACAATTATTAAGATGGGGGTGGGAAAAACACTCAACAATGAGCTAGAAGGCTCGAGGCAGCAAAGATTATTTACATGGCAAAGCCTCTGCTGTACTCTGTTACTTCCTAATTGTGCAGATAACAAATGATAACGCTTCCTTGTAGTCAAAAAAGAGGTTCTCCCACTACTAAAGGCCTCCTATTTCTAAATTTTATTCTATCACAACAAGATCAATAGCTCAGGCAATATAAAACAGTAGTTATTCCAAATATTTTTTTCAGTATGTCCTGGAATACATTTTACGTTAGTGAGAGGAAGAGTTACCTTCCTGAATGTAATTGTCTTAGGCTAATACTGAAGTTGGTTTGAATTCCCTGAGTGTACCCCAATTTGTCCCAAGGGACGTGATCTGCTGCAACCGCTGGGTGGTAGGGGGAAAGAGTCTAGAGCTCAAATGTACCATGATGAGCGTACCACACAGAAATTTCACACATCTCGTGTCATTCTTCTGGCATGTTCAGAAGGCTGGGTGGAGTAGCTTTCCATTTTTCAGTTTTGGACAGAGGTCACTGATAAATAATTCAACCACTACTCATCCAATGTAGTTAGGCTTTTAATTTCCATGACGGACTCAACATTATGAGAGCAAAGGAAATCTTCCAAGATTTCATTACTAGTCAATCTTATACACTGACCTATGTGTTAAAGAGCTGTCATAAGGTGATACAGTCTAAGTATTTAATATAATCCGTAAAACCACCGTATGTCAAAATGACTGCTAAGTTTGGTCAACTGAACGAAGCAATGAGGTAACTCAAAGAAAAATTCAGGTTTGAGCAGATGTGTCAGTGTTACATGGTGGAGTCACGGTATGACCGACTCTACGTTCTAAGACCAGAGACAGCTAACGGGTGCTGGGGATTAGGTTTCACCCCCCTAGCCTGCCCTTATTCCTTACAGCCCAGGATTCTTAGCCTAAGATTACAATAAATGTACAATACCTTCCCCAAATCTAATTCCATCTTACAGTGTTTCTCAAATTTTCCTGAAGAGAAGCCCCTGGAGTGTTTGTAAGCACACAGATTCGCAGAACCAACCCAGGCAGACGGGGTTGGGGTTTTCAGGGGGAAAGGCCTGGGAATCTGCACACCGGTGTCCCCTGTGAGTCTCATCCTCAGGGACGTCTGGGAAACTATACAAGACACCGGTGGCAGAGACTACCAGCTGTTCTCCCCAACCTACTCTACCCTCACAGTGCCAGGACTGGAGCAGAGCCCATGGCAACACCATATCTGCTGGCTTCCTGCCATGTGACTGGGGACAGTCTACGGGAATGTGAATGGAAGTAAATCTTTGCTGCTTCAGGGGCAGGGCTTTTAATAGAGCAGATACTCCCATATTTACCTTCATATTCTCCTTCCTTTTATTTTGGGTGGATGCAGATGGCAAACGACAAAGAAATAAACAAAAAATACTGGGAGCAGGTAGAGTCACAAGATGAAGAAGGGGGTGAGGATCCCCGTAACATCACGTGGAGGAGAGCCACTCACCAGCCAGGATACCCAGAAAGGATTACTGATATGAACAGGAAAGAAATGTCTACTGGGTGTTAAGTCTAAATACACTTTTGGGTCTATGTGTTACAGCAGTTTAACCTATCCTGATTACTACAATGCCAAGTGGTAAAACATGACAGGAACTGAAACAATGACAAGTCCGAGCATGTCAGTGCTCCACCTCACACCTTTAGCACATTTTAGTACATAGTCTCTCTCTGCCTCTCACCTTCAACACATTTTCTGGGTGCTTCCCAAAGTGGCTGAATTAAAACCCTCCGGAAGGTTCGAAATGAATGTGTTTTAGAATGTGGTTTCAGAACAATCAGAAGTTGAAATACGGCTATGCAGAAATCAGGTACAGTGAGTGATGCATTTAAACCTGTATTTAGTGATTTCTTGGCGGGAACCTCTCTTTTCTCAACAAACCACTTGGTAAAATTGACTAGACTGAGAGGACGGCATAATTCTTGATAGGCCAGTCTAATATTTCAATCCACACTGGCAAATAATTCCTAATTTCATTTGCTTGAATGGTGAGATTTAGTCCACGATAAACATAAAACTTATTTTTCTGTCTTCTCTTTCAACCTTTTCTCCCTCCTTTTTGTTAAGCACTTTTCAAAGCGCGGATCTGGCAGTTCAGACTCCCGCCCCACTTCCTTCTGCTCCTGCTTCCCTTGCTGGTCTGCATTCTCACGCGAGTCTGGGCCCGGACAGGGGCTGCTGCGCAGGAAGGAGGGAGCAGAGGCGGGAGCAGGAGTCTGACCTGGAGAGATCACAGGGACATGGTCTGGACCTTCCTGGCATAGCAAAGAGGCAGTGCACTGCACCACTTTCCTAGGGTAAGTTAGGAGCTAGCAACTCCCAGTGTCTGTCTTCAAGTCCTTTTAGTACCTACATAACTCTGCAATTGTTTTAAATCCTGTCAAAGAATTCATGAAAATAAGCATATGCACAAGTCCAAAAACAGTGTAAGAGAGGACAAGGTATACGCTACGATCACACAGGGATGGGTATTTTAAAACTAATAAATTCACCTCTTTTCTTAAATTCCCCTTTTCTGGGATCTCATGTAAACCTAAACAAGTATACGAAATACTCAGTACCTCTGCTTTAAGGAGATGTTTTCAGTCTTTTAACACTGTGATGTAGGAACAGAGAAAAATTAATTTTTGGAATGGAGGTAAGGGTGTGGTTCCCCATGAGAGAGGCCTCTGTAGAAACGTCACCCCTGAATGATTTGCAGGCAGAATGGAAATCATACAGACTAACTGGTCCTTGTAAACTATATGTAAGACTGTAAGACTTCTCTAGTGTCCCCAAAGAGTGGATGTAGTCACCCAAACCCCTCATAAGACCACTAAGGTGGAATCTGGAAAGTTTGGGTGAATCTGAACATCATTCATTCTATTCGACCACAAAATCTGTCCCTGGAAGATTTGCCCTCAAATATATTCTCTGGTGCACACCTCCCATGACCCAGTTTTGTGACACTGATGTCGGGGCACTGCTAGGTGCTGGCTGCTATAGAAAGCTCCCAGATGAGAAATTCAGGCCCTACAGTCAGGACACATCCAGGTTATCTGCATCCTGAAGACTCTGGTTTGATCTCATTGCTCCTCACCGTGTCCCTTGTTCTATGTTAAGCCTTCTGTCAGTACTGCTTTAGAGAAGCAATGAATATATTTTACAGAGAGTTAAAAAAAATTCTAAATTTCTAGCCATCAAGGCTGACTTCTTGCCTGTCAGCAGCTTTTAAAATACTGATGGTTTTTTCCTCATAACAGATACACCAAGTGGAGTCCGGAGGGCCTGCTCTTAACTGTGACTAGAAATGGACTCCATGTAATTAAATATATTTTTCAAGAGAAGGTATGCCCACAAAGGTAGGGGGCAACATCCATGAGGGCCCTTCCTAGGCCCCGTCTATCTAATGCAGACCCTAGGCAGTGCAGGGATGTGCGGGTCTGCGGGGAAGCTGGATATCTGCTTCCGACGCCTCTCGTTGGGTGGCTATAGTAAGCAGGCCCATGTAATGACAGAGAGAGAGTCTGGCTGAAGGGGTATGAGGCTTTTTGGAAGTAAATGGCTACATATTCAAGATGGAAAGAAGAAGGGCCGACGGTCTGACTGGTAACTGAATCAGGGAGAGGAAGGAAGCATCACAGAAACAAAGAGAACGCATAGCGTACTGCATTCTCAACCAAATGGTTTCTTACTAGTCTCCAATGAAAAATGTTGGTGTCAGAGATAATATTCTTGGGTTCTAATAAAACGATCATTTTGCCCCTGATAATCTGTCAACTTAAAAACAATCAGACAACTGTACCTCACATTACCCCCAGCTTTCCAAACTGCTGGAATCCCTGGTTACCTGACAGGTAAGCTAGCCTTGGTCCCCGAGATGAGAAGAGCCTTATAGCTCAACTCACTGTATTTTTTCCCCTATGAACTAAAAAACTCAGGCTCTACTTCTAGTTCAAAGGCAGGCTATGTAATCTAATCGGCAGACCTTTATATACAAGGTTTTATTTTGAGTCTTGGGTCTTTCTTGAAACGTCAATAAGTTGCCTGTGAATTGCTGCTAACATCTTTGTAAACTGGAATAATTGTCTCTAGAGATGACAGAGTTTATGAAAAAAATCTATGATGCTTTTCCTTCAGATGAGCTTTGTAGAAAATGCGAGGTCTGGGGCAGACAAAATGACCCCTCCCTTTCAGGTCTTCTTCAATAGCTGGCTATGGAAGAAGAATGTTAAACAGTGAATATGGGCCTAGAATTTTTTTTTTTAAATTCACATAACCTTAGATATTTTTTATTGCTTTTGGAACAACAACAACAACAACAAAAATAAACTCTAAGGGCCAGCATCCTTCCTTCCAAAGGGCCTACCCATGTCCACATGAGTAAAAGTCCAGTCTAATCACGTGTACCTAAAAACAAAAGATCCAGGGTAGAAAAAGACATTGACAGTAGATTAAGTGTTCTGCCTCCTGGGCCTTGCCCACTGCTTTCAGGCTCCTAGGAAGTCTGACCATCCTAACCCATGTTTTTCTTCCACAAAGATAACAAAATACTGTAGGACTATCCAATTTAGGAAAGGGCTGGCTGACTGCAGTCTTTATCAGTTACTACATTCTGCTCCCATGTCTTAACTGCAGCAGAATAATTATTTTTGAGATTGTACACTGCTATACGGAATAAGCTGTAACACTAAGAGATAACTGACTGATTACACGGCCATGTTTTAAACATTTCATCAGTCTTAGAACAGCAGATAAAACAACTATTTCATGTGTACCAGCAGGTTCCAGATTAACCCTGCAGAGTTAAAAACTGTGAAACCAAATATCAGCTGATTCCAATTTAAAGCAATAAATCACTGTCGAATGTTGACATAGTTATATGGGGCCTGGTTACCAGGTGACAGTTACTGTACGTTTTAACCCAACATCCGTATTAAAAACAACAACAACAACAAAAAAAACAAACAAAAAAGGTATTTTGCTACTGCCTTGAAGCTGCCACAATATATTTTTAAAAGAGTAATAACACCAAAATATAAAGAAACAGCCTTAATAAAAACTGTCAGTGTCAAAAAAAATACAGAAGATTCCTCATGAAGACATGAATTAAAATGGGCAGTAAACATAGACTGATAAACTAAGCACGCAGGGATTAGACAGAGTATGTGTACAAGTACCTAACTATCAGATGTCCACCTGGGAATACAGATTTAAGAGTTGCTTTTCCCGCCCCCCTGCCATCAGCCATGTCAGTCAAACAGAAGTGAGTGTCTATTCAGTGTCCCAAGCAGGGCAGCCCAGGGCCAGTCTGTGTCACTTCCACTGTGCATTGTTTAACAGAAAACTGGTCCGTTGAGAGGCGGCCAATAAACGCCGCTGCTGCTCTCCTTGGAGGTATCGGGCGACCTGGACGCTCAACTGGGTTCTGCAAAGTACAGAAAATGATTTTGGCTTTCTTTTTTCACCTGTGACATTTGAGAGGGACCCTTTGAGGCCCTCGTGTCTATTTATTTTATGAGAACTGAAACTGGAGATGAAAATGGACCTTACAGAATCCACGAAGCCTTTTTACGCACGTGAATGGAGAGGAGAAGAGGTGTCCAGAGTCCAGCGGAAGGGCCCTGGACTCAACAGTCTGCCTGGTGTGACGAAGGGCGCTGACCTGAGTCTGAGAGGGTGGGTTTGGTCCCAAGTCTCCCAGCTGGGACAAGTCACCGACCTTCGACCACAGAGTCCTGTGTAAAAGCAAGATGCCCAGCCCACCCTGCCTACTCCCAGGGTCACTATGGGAAACAGATTGAGAGGACGATGAGAAAATGCTCCATGAGCAGACGGTGTCTACACAGATGAAGTTGTTACCAAACAGGGCATCAAAAACTCTCTAGTTTATAAACCTGAATCGGCCGCAGCAGAAGCTGAGCAGCTTTTGGCAAATTGCTCTCCATGTCTTCTCTTCCTCTACCAAGAGGCTAACTGCACTCACGTGTTTCACGGGGTGACTGTGGGATGATTGATCTAAATGCCTCTAAATTACATATTCATGGTTTATATGATAATACAGCTGCTAACCAGTAAAAAGAGCCCAATGATGAATTCGAACTACTCTGAAAACATAATGGACAAAGTCATTTTCAAGGGGCTAATTTTTTTTCCCACGAGGTGGACAGAGGAGGTTTAAATGAAGACTCTGTTCTGCTATGTTTAAGAAAGAGAGTTAGTATCCTGTGTGACTGCATCTGTGAATGAAGACATTCAAAAAAACCATTATGTTTTCAATGCAGGTTAATAATAAGGCTATTTTTCCACCCACTCATTGGCACAGCTGTGATGTTCTTGGCCTCAAGTGGGAGGCAACGTGGATCAGGGAGTCGGAAGATGAATGACATAAAGTGTACCAGCGCCAGTTCACAGAAAATATTACCCGACTGGAAATGGCCCATTACTGTCTTGGTGACACAGAGTCCTGTTTCAACTTCTTTTCCAGCAAACGTAGAGCTGTGGCGCCCAGGCCCGCCAAGGGAGTACCCAGGTAATGATAAATTAATTTCTGTCCTCGGTCTAAACAGATGCCAGCCAAAACTTAAACATGATTTATCTCCAGTCCTCTTTTCCTCGGTGGCGCTGCTCTACACGCGCATGGTTGTTGGCCTGGAGAGACGTGGCGGGTGTAGAGCCATGTCTGGCGATTAGGGAGAGTAAGGGTTACAAAGAAAGGACAGCTAAGCATGGCTGTCAGGGCCTGGTTGCCAGGCACCGAAAAACCGCAAAAGCAGGGCTCAGGGGATGCCCAGTTTCACTCGCTGCTGTTTGGAACCACCTCCTTCCTGCACGCTAAATGTCCTTTCGGTGTCTGGGGCATTTCTGCTCTCTCCGGAGCAGGAAGATGAGCCAAATAGCAGTTAACACTCTCAGAAAGCACTTTGGGGATATTCTAGGAAAAGGACAGTGCAAGTGCCAAGTGTGACATTGCTCTATTGTAACAGAATGAGAAATATTATCACACCTAGAGGTGTGATAAGAGATGATTTTAAGTTCATGGTGGAACACTGACAATAAATATCATGGATTTGTACAGCTTCCAAAAGGGCACTTTCAAAACTCCTTCTGAGCCAGGCAAGGGAAAGGATTATTGTCCCCATTATCCTGAGATGGGACTAGTGCCATGGGATGCCTAAAAGTGGCCCATTGAAAATGATTAGAGCACAGGCCACCGAGATCAAAGCTCATCTCTGTTCTTTCCTGAGATTATGGCTTGTCTAGCAAAGAGTCATTGGTATTTTTGTAACCCGTGTGGCACTATAAAGTATGATGGTTTCTTGTTTTCCATGAAATAGACAGCACATAAAAACTGGGTTGAACTTCTCCATGAAAAGTAATACCTACGGGTGTTTGCATCCGATGTCTATTTCTTCCAGGGACAGAAAATGCTGTCTGACTCTGTCTCTGTTAAAATTTAACATTATAGTCCCAGTAGAACAGCATAACATGTTAACATGTCACTGATCTTTGCTAATAATAGCAAGGTGGGATGAGGTTAGGAAAAGTTTATTTCAAGGATCCAGGCAGTTTACTGGACTTTGTCTCCTGCTCTTCCATGATCAATATTTGGACCTTGAATGTTTCAGGGTACCCTTTACAGAAAAGGACTTAATGATTCTAAAGGGATAAACCAATGCAAAGATGTAGACACATCTGGGCTACTGGGCAAAGGCCAATTTTCTTACTTCAAAATTTTCATTTTTTTCAATTCAAAATAAAAACAATTTTAAAATCTTTCCTTTTTAATGCTCAATGTAAAAAACAAACATATACACACACACAGTAAAAAAAAAATCATAAAACAGAAAAAGCCCCAAAATGAGAGTCTTAAGATCTTGAGTTGTTTCCAGATGGTTGAATGCCTCGCTAGGTGAGCATTATTTAGCGTGTACATCTCAGTTCTCCCACCCACAAATTGAGGGAGATGCCTCAGCCTCTTTCCCAGGATGATGCTGAGAATTAGTACTTGATAAATCTGTCAGTGTGAAACACCAGGTAATCATGAGTGTTTTAGCATTTCTTGGAAAAGCTATTCCATTCACAAAGTAATACAAACATGCGCAGAATCTAACGGAGCCTTCAATGATCACATGCTTTCCATTAAACCTGCATTATTTTTTTTTGGTATATTTTATTGATTATGCCATTACAGCTCTCTCAGTTTTTTCTCCCCTTTATGCCCTCCGCCCTGTACCCCATCCCATCATCCCACGCCTCTTGGTTCATGTTTATGGGTTGTACATATCCATTCTTTGACTTCTCAATTTCCTATACTATTCTTAACCTCCCCAGTCTGGTTTTTTTTTTTTTTTGGTCAACATTTTACTGCCATCACTTTCCCTAACCCCATCTCTCCCCACCTCCTACCTACCCTCAGTCCTTTCCCCTTTTCGCTTTGTCGATGGGTCCTTTATGCATGTTCCTTGATGACACTTCCCCTCCTTTTCTCCTGTCATCCCCCGCCCTCCTCCCCTCTGGTTACTGTCAGTTTGTTTTTTATTTCAATGTTGCTAGGTATGTTTTGCTTACTTGCTTATTTTGTTGATTAGGTTCCACTTATTGGTAAGATCATACGGTACCTGTCTTTCACTGCCTGGCTTATTTCACTTAGCATAATGCTCTCCAGTTCCATCCATGCTGTTGCAAAGGGTGGGAGCACCTTCTTCCTTTCTGCTGTGTAGTATTCCATTGTGTAAATGTACCATAGTTTTTTCATCCATTCGTTTACTGCTGGGCACTTAGGTTGCTTCCAATTCCTGGCTATTGTAAATTCTGCTGCTATGAACATTGGGGTGCACAGGTTCTTTGAACTGGTGTTTCGGGATTCTTGGGGTACCATCCCAGCAGTGGAATTGCTGGGTCAAAAGGCAGTTCCATTTTTAGTTTTTTGAAGAAATTCCAAAACTGTTTTCCACAGTGGCTGCCCCAGTCTGCATTCCCACCAACAGTGCGCTAGGGTTCCCTTTTCTCCACATCCTCGCCAGTACTTGATGTTTGTTGATTTGTTTATGATGGCCATTCTGACTGGTGTGAAGTGGTATCTCATTGTGGTTTTAATTTCCATCTCTCTGATGGCTAGTGATGCTGAGCATCCTTTCATGTGTCTCTGGGCCCTGTGTATGTCCTCCTTGGAGAAGTGTCTGTTCAGGTCCTTTGCCCGTTTTTTGCAGCAAAAGCTGAATTGGACCCACAGAAGGTATTCTCCCTTCTGATAAGAATCCACTGTTAGGCTGGGTTGGTTCCTACCTAGCAGGTCGTTAGCTGGAACACAGATAGATCTTAACATTAATTCAAATATACCCTATTGCAGAAACCCTCCTTTGGTTAAAGAGGGTTCAGGTTGTGGTGAAATTTTCTTCTGTATTCATTTAAATATAATTAGGCACTTAGCTTGTCACTCTGAAACTTTTGAGTTGTTCTCTTCACAGTCACATACATCTGTGATTTCCTGCAGACCCCTCGTTGTAAGATTTTGAGAAAGAAATTCCCCTTACCCATCAAAACCATTCTTTCCCCTACCCTTATATTTGGCACATGTCTTGCTGAAGGAGCGAGGGGTTTCCAACCAGAAAGCAATTACTGTCGTGTGAGAGGTCAGCCTGATTCTCACAGTCCACAGGAACAGCAGGTTCTCCTGCGGGAAAGCTGTAATGAAAGTTCACGGCAAAGCCACGGCGTGCCCAGTCAGAGGGTGGAAATTTGGGGGTGTTTGTTTTCAGGGAGGTGCACAATGGTGTCTACCTCTCACTGAAAGTGCCCTGGGTGGGTGTTGGAAGCAATGTTAAAAAAACAAACAAAAACAAGAAAACAAGACCAGGTCATGAATGATTACAGTATCCTTACATTAGTAGGGTTAACATGGTCAGACATCGCCGAAAGAGTAGAAAATACAGAGACAGTAACACCAGACTAAACTTATTTAGTGGTTTATACAAAACTTTTCTCAGGCACCCTTGCTTTGTCTGCCCTGAGTCTTCCGAACTCTGGCTGTGCTTTCGAATCACCGGGGCGCCATTAGACGCCGGCTGCGCCCTTCCTCAGAGGGGTTCAGGATTCCTGCAGGTGGAGCCCAGGCACTGGCATTTTTGTGTCTCAGTTCCTCTAGGTGATGCGACCGGACAGGGCTGCAAACCACTGCATCTCATCTGCATCTCATATCGGCTTTGTGGAAGGCGCTCAGAAAGGGTGGGAAATGTACTCCATGTCACACAGGAGATGAATTCCTAGTCTGGGTCAGAACTCAAAGTCCCTGACGCCTTTCCCAAACAACATGGCTCACTTGTAACTGTTGTAACAGACTGTCATGGGCCAGCTGCGTGTCCGTGTGTGTGTGTGCGTGTGTGTGTGTGTGTGTGTGAGAAAAGAGTAAAGTGGCTGACTTCCATGGAGCCTGGCTCTACCCGCGGCTGACAGTCTCCCTTCCAGCGGTCAATGGCACGGTGGCAGGGCCAGGTAGGGCTGTGGCGGCACATTCTGCCTTACGGCTACTCAGCGTGTGAGAAACGGCTCGCTGGGAACCACGTCCCGCAGGCGCCCTGTAAGGTACTAGAATAAAGGAGCAGTGTGGTCCGCGCTCCTGACTAACGGCATTGTTTCCTCTCACCTGCAGCCTTGCTGGGACAAGGGGGGCCTGATTCAGGGGTGATGCTTCCTCGTGCCTACAGCTGCGGATTTTGGGACTGTGTTGGAAGAGCCCCATATAACCACGACGGGACTCCTGTGCTCTGCTTAGTGCGTGTGCCTTTGACAGGATCCCAGCCCTAGGGCCCGCACATCTGCGCACGAGGGACAGATGGCTCCTTAACACTGATGGACATGCTTACGCGAAGGCACGTGAGGCCAGACGTGTGCAGATGACAATCCCTCACTACTAACTGGCTCATCTGGGCAAACAGCAGGAACCCATTAAATGATGCTGACTCCATACCTCCCCAGGAAAATTCCCTGTTGTCAGGTTCTAAGCCAAAGTGACAAAGACACTGGGAACCTGTGAGGACAGGGAGGGAGTGCAATATAAACCAGAGAAATAGAATTTGCACGCACACACACACACACACCCTCCCTCCCTCCCTCTCCTCCTTTTCATTTGGGACTTGAGACTTCTCTATATTCAGACTTTGGATAATCGCCTTGCTCGGAAATCTGAACACTAATGAACAAACAATCACTATTTTTTTTTCCTTTATAAAAGAAGTCACACCTGACGATTTGGGAAAGATCTAAGCTTTGAAAATGAGGACCCTTGAGGGTATGTATCCTGGGGCTGGGGTGGGGTCCACATTGAAATGAAATGCAAGAACAGGCAGTATGTTACCCTGAGCTCGAATTTCCTATACTCAGTGACTTCATATTTCAAGGCATGTCCCCATTTTCCCCACCTAAGGGGTCACTGTTCTGAGACCCCCAGGTTGGTAGCTGGCCCCACGGCGAGTCCTGGTCCAGAGGTCCCCGCCACCTGCAGCGACACCAGGAGCCAGTACACTTTCAGGGCCCCTGCCCAGGGACGCCCCCTCAGACTGGCCTCAGGGTCCTTGCGGTGTGTGCTTTAGCCTCTTAAAAACATGAAGCCTGGCTGAGCTGAATGAAAAACCGCTCTTCCCTGGCAACCAATCTTGCCCCGTTCACTCTCCAAGCCTGTACCTGGGCAGGGTTTTCCAAGTAAGAAGACAGCCAGCATAAAGCAGAAAAGGTTAGAACACGGTGACCAGTCGTGAGTGCCCACTATGTTACAGGCACTGGGTCAGAAACTTCTAAATACATCAGGCCTCACTTAGAAATGAGAAAACTGACTTGGAGGGGTTAGCAGCTTACCCAGCCTCACTCAACGGTCTGGGAAGTATTGGGGACTGAATTTAAACTCAGATTTACCTATAACCTTTCCCTCAATATGACCAGGACACCAACTCTTTTTTTTTTTTTTTAATTGTGGTAAAATACACGTAACTTAAACTTTACCATGATAACCATTTTTAAGTGTTTGGTTCAGCGGCATTAAGTACCTTCACATTGTTGTGCAAGTATCCCCACCGTCATCTCCGGAGCCCTTTCATCACCACAAACTGGAATGTACTAGAATAAAGGGAGCAGCCCCTACTAAACAACTCCCCATTCCATCCTTCTCCCAGTCCTTGAAATCCACCATTCTACTGTCTGTCTCTCACAATCGGACTACATCAGGCACCTCATAGAAGTGGATTCATTTCAATGGACTTTTAAAGAGAGAAAACCCAGGGAGTCGCAGTGTGATTTGGCGCTTTCTCCTTCTTTGAATGCTTTCAGTATTTCAGACAGATTTTGGAAGATAAAATCTCTCCATACCACATCCAGGGTCCAGGCTACTTTGTGGATTTCTTTTCTTTTTTTTTAATTTTAAAGAATAATTCTTTTGAGAAGACCTCCCACTGGGAGTTGCTGCTGTGATTAAAGAGCTGTTTCTTGAACCAGGTACAGTATTAGGTTGTGGGAATACAGAGATACCCATATAAAAACCTCTGCTTTTACAGTCATTCTTTCAAAGGGACAATGACAATTCTCATTTGCAAACCGAGACAGAGGAATGAAGAGATATGTCAGCTAAACTGAGAGTAGGATTGAAGCATCCTGTAGAAAACTGAATCTCTCCAGTTACTTTAGCCTAGTATATTCTTTATCATTTGGTAGAATTTCATTAATACCTAGTTAGTGTTGCTTTCCAATCAATGTATTTTGAATGAACACCTATGGATTCCTTTCTTATTTTTATTTATTGATTTGAGAGAGACAGAGAGAGACGCTGATCTGTTGTTCCACTCATTTATGCATTCATTGGTTGCTCCTTGTACGTGCCCTGCCTGGGCACTGAAACCGCCACCTTGGTGTATCGGGATGACACTCTAACCCACTGAGCTACCTGGGCAGAGCCATGGGTTACTTTAATATGTACCCGCTGTATGTCTCTAAAAACATCTGAATGAGATACACATTTTGTCCTCCAGGGAGTTATTGATAGTTGGAGGTGCTAAGACATGTGAATAAATAAGTTAGCACATGGCAGAAGGTGACGGGTTGAATTAAAGTGGTACATATAACTCCTTACAGGAGTTTGGAGAAAGATAAGATTGTTTTCAAACTGGAGATTTGATAAAACTTTGTAGGAAATGGTAGGTCCTGAAGAAAGGCAGGCTGTTGAGAGAAGGAAATGGAGTATAGGAATTCCGGCTTATAAAAAACAGATCTGTAGGACTGCAACTTATGAAGAGAATTAGGAAAAACAGAAAGATTTATGGAAGAGCGGGAAAACATGGCCACGTCATCTGGGCTTCATTTACTAAGCAATATGGTGCCACTACATGTTCATGTGCCATAATCACTGCTGTGATTCCGCTGGATCAACAGGAAGGTGCAGTGAGAGAGCGTCAGGGATCAGAAGCATCGCCCAGAGGGGTGGACTTCTCCTTCCAGTCTAGACGGAGGGGCTTCTGGCCTGAAAGCGGCTGACTGCCCTACAGAGTCCCTGAAGGAGGGGAGAAAGCGGGCAGAAGACATACCTGAACAAAGGAAGGGCTTAACATTTTCCAAATTTGATGAAAACTATAAACTCACAGATGAAGAAGTTTAATAAAGCGCAAGTACCAGAAATATGAAGAAAACGAAGTCAGGACACTTTATCATCAAATCGCTCAAACCCAGTAATAAAGACAAAAATCTTAAAATGTGACTGAGGACAAAACTCTCACATATGGTGAAACAAAGATAAGGATGACATCAAATTTCTTAGCAGGCACAATAACAGTGAGAAGATGGTGGACAGTTAAAATAGTTTAAGATACAGAGAAGCGATTGGTGGTTGCCGAAGGCAGGGGCTGGGTGAGATGGGTGACGGTGGTCACAGGTACACACCGGTAGTTCTAAGATATGTAAGCTCTGGGGTACGATATGGTGATCGAAGGTAACAATACTGTACTGTGCATGTCAAAGTTGCTAAGAGAATAAATCTTGTAAGTTCTTAGCACAAGAAAAAATATGTAACTGTGAGATGATGGACATCAAACTTACTGTAATAATCATTTTGCAATACATACATTATCAAATCGTGCTGCACACATAAAACTAATACAATGTTATATGTCAATTAAATCTCAATAGAACTAGAAAAAATAAATACAGGAAACTGCTCCCCCCACCCTCCCGTCAACCTAGTATTCTATATTCAGTGAAAATATATTTCAAAAACAAAGATGAGATAAATGTTTTCAGATGTACAAAAGGTAAAAGAATTTATGAAAAAATGACCTACAGTATACAATGTTAATAAAAGTCCTTCATCAGGAAGAAAATGATACCAGAAGGAAATAGGGGTCACCACAAAAGAATGGAGAGTACCAGAGATAGTAACTACATGGTATGCACGACATTTTTCTTATTATTTAAATCTCTTTAAAATACATCTAACTAAACAAAATTTTTAACAATCCATCATAGGGTTCATAACATATGTAAAATTAAAATGTAGGACAACAAAAGCATAAAGTCTGGTGGCAAAAAAGGAAACTTCACTACTCTAAGATTCTCAAACTATATGTAAAGTTGTATACAATCATTTGAAGGAAAACTATCAATAAGGTAAAGATGAATACTATAAATCCCAAGGAAACCCTTAAAATAAAACACAGAATTTTATCACTACTAAGCCATAAAAGGAGAATTAAATAGAAAAAAATAATCTTAAGACAAAGCAGAAAATAAAGAACAGATGAGCGAAGTAAAAAGCAAATAATGAAATTATAAACCTACATCCAACTTTATCAATAATCACATTAAAGTTAATTATGTAAATACTGAAAAAAAAGGCAGAACTTGTTGCAGTGATAGATTAAATAGAAATATGACCCAGCTGTTTACTATCTATAGAAAATTCACTTAAAATACAAAGATACTCAGTCAAAAGGTGGAAAAAATGGAAAAAATGGAAAAAGATATACCACTGTAACACTAGTTAAAAAGAAACCCTTGACTGGCTATATTATCAGTCAAAGTAGATTACAAAGCAAAGGATCATACCAGAAATAAAGAAGATTATTTCAAAATAATAAAGGAGTCGATTCCTCGAGAGGACCTAAACATACCAAACATCTATACACTGAGTAACAGAACTTCAAAACACATAAAGGATAAACTAATAGAACTACAAGGATAAACAGGAACGTCCACAATAATATTTGGAGATGTCAACAGCTTTTTTCAGTAATTGACAGAATGAGTATACAGAAAATCAGTAAAGACACAGAGGAGTTGCACAAAACTATCAACCCTTTGCACAACACTCAGTCCCAGGACAGCAGATACATAGTCTTTCCAAGTGCACACAGAACTTTTACCGAGACAGGCAAAATTATAGGGCATCAAACAATTAACAATAAATTCAAAAGTCTTAAGCCATTCAAGTTTTATTATATTCCAATATAATAAAATACAATAAAATTAAATTAGAAATCAATAACACAACAATCCTCAAGTACTTAGAAACTAAGTGACATATTTTGAACAACTATGGGTTAAAGAAGAAACCGAAAGAGAAATTACAAAGTATTTTGAACTAAATAAAAATGAAACTGTAACGTATCAAGATTTGTGGGATGTAGGTAAAGCAGTAGTTAGGGGGAAGTATATACCACTAAATGTGCTCAGTAGAAAAGCAGAAAGATTTCAAATCAATGGCTTCAGCTTCCATCTTAAAATCTATAAAAATGACAGCAAATTAAACCCAAAGTAAGCAAAAGTAATAAAAATCAAAGTAGAAATCAATAGAGAAAACAAAAACAATGAAGAAAGTCAATAAAACCAAAGGTGAGTTCTTTGAACAAACAAAATTGAGACAATTTTAGCTAGATGAAGGAAATGAAGAAAGCACATATTATCAGTACCAGGAATGAGAGAGATGACATCACTATAGATTCTACAGGCATTAAAGGGATAAAAGAAGAATATTACATACAGTTTTATGCCAATGAATTCGAAAAATTAGATGCAACAGACATATTCTCTAAAGAGAGAAACTTGAGAAAAAAATTATAATCTCAATACACCTATAGGTACATGTATGTACATGCATTTAGTACACATATGTATACATGTACTAAGGAAATTGAATCTGTGCTTAACCTCACAAAGCAATCTGGTTCCCAGTTAACTTATGTGATGAAATCTAGCAAACACTTAAGGAAGTAATGCTACAACTTAATGCAAGTTTTTCCAGGACATCGAAGAGGAGGGAATACTTCAGAAACCATTCACAAGGTCAGGGTTACATTCAACCAAAACTAGCCAAAGAAATGCTAAGAAAGCAACACAGCAATACTCCTCCTGAACACAGATGCAAAAGTTCTGCATGAAATTTAATCCGATAGAATCCAGTAACATAAGAGTCGTACATCACGATGAAGAGGGGTTTACCACCTCCCAGCGATACAAGGCTGCTGTAACACAGAAAACCCATCAATGTGGGCCACCATGCTTAGGAGCTAGAGAAGAAAACCATATGATCACCTCAGTCGACGCAGAAAAAGCCTTTGACAAAACCCAACATCCATTTCTGATAATAGTTCTCAGCAAAACAGCAATAGAAGGAAATGTCCTCAACTTGATTAAGGGCATCTATGAAAAACCCACAGATTACATCATACTTAATGGTAAAAAACAGGATAATTTTCTTCTAAGACCTTGAACATGATAATGATGTCCATCCTTGCCACTTCTATTCCACTCTGTCCTGGAGGTATTAGCTAGTGCAATCAGGTAAGAAAAAAAAAAGGCACCTATATTAAAAAGGAAGTAAAACTGTCTTTTCTGTGTGTGGTTGTGTTAGGTTTTTCTTTGATACAAAACCAAGCACTTAAAATTAAAAACTTCTGCTTTTTAAAGACACTGTTAAGATAATGACAAGATGAGACACAGACTGACAGTAACACTGGCAAAACATGTATTCTATAAAGGACTTGAATATAGATTATATCAAAAATTCTCCAAACTCAACAATAAGAAAACAACCCAGTTAAAAAATTGGCAAAAGATTTGAACACTTTGTCAAAGAAGATATATGGGTGCCAAATAGGTATGCGAAAAGGTGCTTAGCATCTTTAGTCATATGAAAATTAAACCATGGTGACATACACTACTACACATCTATTAGAATGGTAAAATTAGAAATACTCATTATACCAAGTGTCTGTGAGGATATGGAGGAACTGAAACTCCTACGCTCTAACACACATAAAACGGTATCCTCACTTTAGAAAACAGTTTGCCAGTTTCTTAAAAAGTTAAATATGTGCCCTGGCTGGTGCAGCTCAGGGGACTGAGCATCAGCCTGTGAACCAAAGGGTGGCTGGTTTGATTCCCCAGTCAGGGCGCATGCCTGGGTTGCAGGCCAGGTCCCCCCAGGAGGGGGTGCATGAGAGGCAACCACACGTTGAAGTTTCTCTCCTTCTCTTTCTCCCTCCCTCCCCTCTCTCTAAAAAATAAATAAAATCTTTTTTAAAAAGTTAAATATGTATACTTTTACCATAGGATTTGGCCATTCCACCCCTAAATGTTTACCCAAGAGACACAAAAGCATACTAACACTTGTATATGGATGTTCATAGCAGCTTTGTTAATAGTCAACAACTAGAAACCACCCAAATGCATATGAACAGGAGACCCAGTACACTGAAGTACATCCATGCAAAGGGCTGCCACTCGGTGATGAAAAGGAATGAACTGCTGGCTAAATGAACTATTGATATTGAACCTTGAAATAATTATGCTGAATGAAAGAAACCAGACCACGCCCCCTCAAAAGGCTGTATAACTGTACTTATATAAAGTTCTAGAAAACGGAAGTTTACAGTGACAGAGAGCAGGTGGGGAGAGGGAGGGGTTGGGGAAGTAGTTTCAAAGGAAAACAGGAAGTTTTCAGAGGTGACAGATATGTTTGTTATTTTAATTGTGGTGATAGTTTCAGAGGGGTAGACATATGTTAACACTTTCCAAATTTTACACTTTTAGTATGTGAAGCTTATCGTATATTAATCATGCTTCAATAAAGCTGTTATTGGAAAAAACATTTGAAAGGCTACTTGCAATATGCTAAAAAAGTGGTACAAATGGTTCTGGCAGTAGGAATGGAAAAACATGGCTGTTGGAACACAAAGGACTCAAATTCACAAGATCTGGATGTGAGAGCAGGGAAAGGTGGAGGTCACGTGCAACCAAAATGTGAAGGTTGGGGGACAGGAAGTAAAGTGGTATCCTTAACAGTAGGAATGACCAAAGGAAGAGTAGTAGGTAAGTTCAAGTTTGGGCCCACTGGATGCTGGCAGAAAGAACATCCCATTCCAAGGCGCAGCTTAGAACCTGGGACTAGCAGTGAGAGGCAAGAGACACAGCCTCTGGGACTCCACACTTTCAACTTCAAATTCCTCCCTCATTCCCCTTGGGTGGATTCCTTTCCTTCTGTGTTATAACCTGAGTCCTTCAAGATAGAGGGCCCAAGTCTGGAAGAGTTCCATTCACCCACATGTGACCTTGAGGAAATTTCTAGGATCACAACGAAGAAGCAAAATCTATCAGGTTCTCATCTCACAGAGTTTCAAAAAAATGGACTCAGCTAAGTGGAGCTTTTGCAGCCTCATAAAAAGGTTGTGTGTGTTGGCACTGCGCGAATAAAGTGATGTATGAAAACTGGAAGGGAAATGGCAGGGTGCACCACGGGCTCTAAGAAACTGGAAATGGTAACACCTATGAAGTCATTTCTCTGTTTGCTGCCCCACTCCTTGCTACATCAGTCCTGCCAGAACGGAGTGGCTCCTGAGAACAGCAGCGCGTTTCCTCACCCCGGAGCCAAAGGAAACATCTGTGAGTCTGGCGGGGTTTCAGGTGAGCGTGCTGCTGAGAGGGCTCCAGCTACAGAGGGAACTGTTTTTCTCTTTCCTTATTTTATTTTAAATGTCAAACTTTTCACACTACAGTGACATCTTAAAATGATTCTCTTACTTCCGCTGCTTCGGTTGAAACAATATTTTTTCATGCTCCATAGAGTGCCTAGCAGCTGATGCAAAACCAGGAGTGCAATAGGGCCCTCTCTTTCATCGTGCCATGAAAACAAAAATAAGAAAAAAATAAGGTAGGATAAGCTGGTAGGGAAAAAAAATGCCTTTCTCTGGAATGTTCTGTATTCACTTACCCAACCAATGTTGATTACAGTTTTAAGGCACTGTATGAAGTTCTGTGAGGTTCTAAAGGTATACCAATTGACTAAAATAGCCCCTGACTGCAAGCAGTGTCAAGTTCAAGACGACCAGTACAGACACAACTTCAGTATGACACGGGGAGCACCTGCAGAGTGAAAGAGGGACACGATGCCACGGGAACTTCAGTGGAGTGGACATTACTCTTCAATGGGGTGTCCCAGAAGGAGCCTTTATGAATGAAATGGCGTTTGCACTAGACTTTGAAAGGCCAGGGTATAAACAATCAGAATTGTGAAGGAGGAGGAAATAATACCTCTAGGTAGAGGAAATGGGCAATACTCAAGGCATGGGGGCCAAAATCCAAGGAGTGTCCAGGGAATAATTCAATATTATTCAACAAACCTTATTAAGCACCTGTTGGTTACCATACACTAGGCTAAGTGGTAGGTGTACAGAGATGTGACCGGCAACTCATACCCCAGGGGAGCATAGATTTTGAAGTGAAACAGGTAATTTCAGTGTAATAATCACAACATCAGGAATAGAGACACTCCCAGAATGCTGTAGGAACCCCGGAGGCAGAAGAAGGTAATGGTTAGGAGCACAGGCTCTAAAGACAAACTAGGTTCGAATTCCATGCCTGCCACTCATTTAGGCATATTTGTTATCTAAGTTTCAGTTTTCTCTGCTATAAAATGGGTGTAATAATAGTATTTGCCTTATAGGATTTTTGCGAGGATATGTTATAAGAAGATATTGTATATTAAATCCTTACCATAGGACCTGGCACGTAGCAAGTATCCCATATAAATATTGGTTGTTCTTATTTCTGATACTACCGAGAACTGATTCCGCCTCTGCTGAAAGGCCAGTTTGTCAGGAATGGGGCTGTATGCAGGGCTACTGCTGGGAGTCAGTGTTAGACTGTGATGGCTCCCCTACCTTCTCTGGCCTTCGGATCTCTCATCTAGAGGAAACTGGGCAAAACAACAGCCTGCAACATGCCAGACACCTTTCTGAGTGCTCTGTATAAATGATCTCATTCATCTGCATAACAACCCTATTCATTTTGCAGATGAGGAAACTGAGGCACAGAGGTGTCCGGTGACACAAAGAAAGTGGGTGGGAGCGTCAGGTCAGAAACTAGGCACTTCGCCTCCAGGGCCTGTTCCAGCACACACAATGCTGAACTGGAAGCGGGTCTATTATCTGGTAGGCGAAGGGTAAAGAGAGGCTCAACATGACATGAAGGTTAACCTAAACCGGGAAAAGCACACACCTTGAAAAAAATAAAAATAAAAATCACTCCTCACATTCGTATGGAGTTTTACACTTTATAAAATGCTTTCACTTATTTGATCCACTTTTTTCTCTTTCTGGCCCCAAATTACTGAGGACCATAAACAGGCTAATAAACACAGCCTCACATAAGAAACACCTTGGCGCCGTGTATTTGGGGCGCTGACAGAAATGACTGGGGGGATGGGAGGAAATCTTGTTTCCAAACAGTGCCAAGGGCTAAGGGTGGGTCCAGTCTTCCCCAATATCTAATAAGCTTCCCTACTAGTTGAAGGCTTGATTTGCAGCATGTACAGTGGGGCCTCAAATAATGTCATTTCATTCAATATCATTTCTTTATAAAGCTGATGACATGCCCTAGGAACTTAACTCTTGTTTATAAATCGATGAGCCTGTGATAAAATCGGTTTTGTTATATGTTGCTTTGCTCACAGTTGCAGGCCTGACCGAAGACTGACAGGCCGAGCAGAACGCTACACAAGGTGAACGACTCAGATGTTCCTTCTTCCATATTCACAGTGCTGTTGCTCTTAACCTTTATGGGGTCAGAGAGCTTCTCAGGGAAAAAAGGAAGAATGTTATAGGCTCCTTCCCCCACAGCCCTGGTACATCCCACGCCCAGTAGATTCTGAACGCCCTGTGGACCATGGGCCGCACCTTCTGTCTTTGTGTTCCTGGTACACTGCACACTGCCTAGCAGGGTTCTCAACACATTTCCTAGGAATGAACAGAAGTCTCTTTCTGCTTCTCAGCAATAACTCTAAAAACGGGTAAGCAGTAGTTACTTCATTCAATCTGCACTGAATTTTGAATGCCTGTTCCATGCCAGGCACTGAGTTAGGCCCTGGAATTTCAGAGATCCAAAAGACAAAGTTTCTAATGAGCGATTTAAGCTAGTCGCATACAAGATATCTATGAAAATGAGGGTTATAAATTCTAAACGATTTTCAAAGTTTGCCTGGAGCTTTGATTTTTACAATACAGTATTTTGTGCCTTTTTTTATGTGCATAAATGCCAGGAGAGTAGAGGGGAGACTCGGCTGCCTTTTGAATTCCATATACAACATTAAGGCCTAGAGTTAAGGTCATATGGAACCCACATGGTGTAGGTAAAAGAAGTGGAAGCATTATAAAAATTAGATTTTAAGAACAGATCAGCAATTTTCCCTGGCATTCTCAGCCTTGCTGAAAATATCACTTAAACTTTGTCTTAGGTCCCTCCCCCTGTATAAAATGGGGGCAACTTTCCTGGGGGTTGCTGGGGAAATGGCCATGGGGCAAGGGAGGATGTGATATGGCTTAACGGTTTCCTCACTTTGAAGTGCTCTAAAAATACAGCGTTTTCATTGCAAACATGTGATGGAGTATGTGTCAACACAGCCTTCTGTGTTGCTAGGGCAATCCAACCAATAGTTTTATAAACCCTCATGCAGCTCCTCAGATAATGCAGGGAAAGAGAAAGCCGCAGAGAGGTGGGCCCCCCTTCTTATCTTCTGAGCATCCTTGGCATGGCATCCTGAAGGTATGTGGTAAGCCCTCCAACTACTGATTAGTCTACGCTCAACAATCAAACTCTGCCATTTGATGCAAGCTCTTCCTTTTGCCTCTTAAGCTGTCACAATTTCATGTGCCTTGGAATTTAATCTGTGGAGTAAAAACTTGACACGTCCCACTTAAAAACTGCTCCTAGGTACAGATTAGAGAACAATTAGGTAGACAGGAAAACCCAAAAGGCCCAATTAAAAAAAAAATCACAACAAAAATGCATCTTTAATTTATTCATTACCTTAAGTTTTTTCTCTTCCTTCAAAAAGATTAGAGCAAAGCCTTGGCTCTTGGCCGCACTGCCTTTGCAGGGATGTGGGCTTGGTGGAGGGACCCATCATTTTTCTACCTCTAGAGTGGAACACGAGCCATATTGGACTTGCAAAATAGCTAAGACCCGTCACCATCTGGCAGCTGTACGGTGGCCTGCATAAAATGAACTGGTGGTCACAATCCAGTCCCCATTAAACAGATGTCCACTTCACAAAGAGAGCATCACACTCGGCAGCCTACTTGGCAAAGAGGAGACAGGACTGGGCATGGAAACTGCACTGACTTGTTCTGCCCAACCAGGTTGCGTACTCAGTCAGGCTGAGGCAAGCCTGAGGGATCATGGCAGGTAGTATGTCAGCAGCTCTTGGAGGAGAACTCTGTTTATTGATCCTTCTCACCCCTTACAAAACACCTCAAAGGACTTCTCAGACATTGTCTCGTTTATCCTACTGCGAAGCCATGTTTTTCCAAATTAGGTTTTGGCTCATTGAGCCACACAGTGATTATCTTCTAAGACTACCACCAGGACATACTGACTCCACTTGTGGACTGACAGAGATTGCTACGGCCCGTGATGCTCTCTCATGGGCTTCCATTACGGTATTAAGGAGAGTGCCTGGGGCTCGAAGGCCAGGAGCAGCCGCCTTTAACCTTCCTTGGGCTAGTTAGCATTCTTACCCCAAAGGAGCACGGTATTGTTGAACCCTAAAGAGAAGGGGCAAGAAGAATGATGCAAAATGCCTTATGTACGTGGACAACTCATAAGCATCCTAGAGAGAATTAAAATAATGAGAGCACTATTTACTGTTTTTGCCGTTGAGGTATTTGATTCAAGCTAGATGGTGAAACTAAGTGGGTCTATTTCCTCCCTTTCTCACTGAAGTGCAAAGAGAGGGTGTGTCTCCTACACGGCCGCGGTGTGTATATATTCAGCGATGATTTTTCATTTTCTGAACTCATGCAGACATTTTGGTTCACATCCTCTTTTCAATAACCTAACGTTCTTTTTATAAAGTTCGCACACAAACATAAACAAACCCCAAATAACCTGACTTAGAGAATCTTTAAGAAGCAACACAGAAAGTGACAAGTAAAAACTCGACTTCATTATTAGGTTTCATTAACTATATAATATGCTAAGAAAACCTATTCAGAGTTGGTATCAATTACTAGAATATTGCTTTACTAAACAGAATGTAAGTCCCATGTAAGGGATATCTCCATAATATAATATAATATATAATTTTTTTTAATAGAGAGGGATGCTTATGTGTACAAAAAGCTGATGTTAATGAGCTCATTTCCTTTTCACACTTGAGACTTTTTAAATAATCATCTTAACAAGACTGTATCCAAAATGAGCCACCCTGCACAAGCTTCTGAAACCAGTAGTGATTCTGAGTAGGGTGGAAGGGTGGGTTAAGAACTAGCCTCCATGTGGAAATGATCTTCGTGAGGATGGTTAGAGTTCAGAGGGCAGAGAGCTTCCCGCCACGAATGTAAACGTCCCTCCCCTCATGGTCACAGGGTGCTGCTCTAGTGCCAATCCACCACCTTCAAAACTGAGTGCAGCTGGTGATGAGAGAGGCCACGTAAAAGGGAATGAAAAACAAAAAAAACACACAAAAAAACAACTGCAGTAAACTTTCAAAAATAACTCAAAAGTAACATCTCGTTAATGGCAGTTTAGTCGACTCGTCAACAAAGTCAACTTTGAACAAGTCACACAAAAAAGTCTGTGTGCCAAAGACAAAAGCAAACGGTACCTGAAAACCCCAAACAGAAGGTCTAGTACGACATTAGCACCGTCCCCTGTGCCGAGCACTATGACACGAGGCCTGTGCCTGTTGCCCAATGTCCACGGAAGTCTGGGCCAAAGCAAGATAATCATACAGGTAATTATTCTGAAAGACTGCACTGTCCTCAGGACCAGGGATAATAGGGTCAAGAACTGTGAATAATTACCAAGGTCTGGAATCTCTGGGTCTCTGATTCTGCGTTTTAAACGCTGGGTTTGCCGCCTATGACACTCTTTCCCCAGACATCACTGTTTTTATTGACTGCCCATCCTCCTGCCTTATTCTGCCAGGTCTTTCTCTTTCCCCACAGAATGCCAGTTTAAATTGTGTATAACATTTTCTAGCAAACTAGTTGAGAAGGGAGCATTAGAAGGCTTCCATGCACACAAATTAAAAAATAACCCTCCCTATTAAACACTTCACAAAATCAAGATACTATTATCGCTGTGGCTAATTTTTCACCTTTGTGTTCCTCTTCCACATCTACTGTACAGGAGTATGACTTACTATCCTTTATTTAGTTCCCGCCACCCCCCAGGCATGCACGAGGCAATTTACATTCAATATTCTGTAAACAATTTGTTCCTCGGAAATCTGCCATAGACACATCCATCTGAAGAAATGGTATTCAAAGAAACAGAGTTCTGGGTTACCGTAAAGTCTGAAATACATGTATGTGCATGCTGTACACATGTACGCAAACGCCTCCCATGAGGGTGAAGGCTATCAGTCTCTCTTCAGTGTCAGTTGGATGTAGCTCCATCAAGTAGGGGCCAGACTGTCTTCCTCCGGGCCCTGCACCAAACATCATCACACAGGAGGAAGGTAGCGAGGGCCGGCCGACGCGTTACCAACGTCTTAGTCCTGCTAACCAGAAGGCTGCAAACTACACACCCTTAGATTTTAATGGAGGACCTTTAGAAAGGCTCATTTAGTGAAGCTTTAGCCTCTTCTTGCCCTATACTCCCTAAAGGCAGGAAAAAGAATACGAAAAAGCAAAAATGAAGACAATGGCAAAAGAGGATACCCGGCCCGTTCCTGAAAAGGAACATTCCGCATACACCGCATGGCCTAGGGCTCCCTTAAGACTCTCATTTCACCTTTATTATATGAACAGCACTGGATTCTCTGCTCATGGGGCCTCTTGAGATTATTTTTCAAGAGAGAAAACACACACACACACACACACACACAAAACAGGCACTGCTGAGCCAAAGCTGGCTCTCCATTCCAAAAGAACCTACAGCAGTCCTGTCTTTCATAGCACTCAGTTCTCCCTCTCCTTTTGGGGCAAAGACCATGCCCTGTTCATCCTTATATTCTCGGCATTGAGTACAGTGCCTTATGCATAATGGACGCTGGTAAATATTTTTTGCCACGTGACTGGTACTTTGGTAAACACTGTTACCTTTCAGAGTCACATCTTCCATGTTTTTCCATTCTACATTACATTCAATATTAAATGGGACCAGAGCTTTCAAGGCTACGCTAAGCCACAAATAAACCTCTTTTACAAAGGAATGAGGCATTAAGCCTCAGGAGAGTCGAGGCCAGAGGCCCATTCCTGGGGGACTGAAAGTCAGCTGCCCCCCTTCCTCACTTCTCCCTAACTTTCATCATGTTCTCTAAGTTCACCACCTCTTCTGTGTAAAAGTTTGGTTCAAACTCTTCACTTTGCCTGCTGTTTCAACATTTTAAGTATAAGCGGCAGGATCCTAGGGTTTAGCATTAATTGAAAGAGTTTATCCATATATAGCCTCGCACTGTACTTTAGCATCTTCAAAACTTCTATCACACTCTCTTCTCTTTTTTTGAGAGCACAATCTCTCTTTTTATGTTTTGCTACAGCCTTTCCCCCTTTTCATTCTTGTGACTCAATGCTCTCAGGCCTTTTAAGTTAACCTCCTAGACCTTTCCATCTGGGCTCACCTTCCTGGACCTTAAAGATTCATGCTGCTCTCCCTTAGAGCTCCTTCATCTCCTTGATACATTTTCAATAACGTGTCCTAATACTGGGCACGGTGGCCTACATAGGAGTGAAAAGCACTCTGTGACCAGTGGTGAATTGCCTGCTCCTTAACACTTGGTGCCTGGTACCTCCGATTGTAATATTTAGCATGGAGGTCAGTGTTTTGGCCGTTAACTTGTCAGAGGCCTTGTTTCTTATGCCCCTCGCTCTTCCTATTACGTCTCCCAATATGTCCAGGATGCTGTTTCCAGCAAAGTCTAAGAGTTTAGGAAGCATTGTTTTTTAAACTTTGAATAAGAAGAAGGCAACAAAAGAACAGTATTTCACGGATGTAGTTGGCAAGAGCTATGAACACCGCAGACAACCCCAAGGGTGACTATGAAGAGTTCTTGGTCCCCACGTAGGTGAGGCTGTGGACTTGTCATATCCCCAAATATTTTCAAATGATCAGATTCTGAGTCATTTAAAGAGTGAAATCTTCCAATTCATTTCTCAAGTTCTAATTTATGAGCCTCTAATAGAAACAGAGAAATTACATTCCTTTATTCTTCAAACTGATTACTGCTCAGAATATATATCTCCAATTTGGTTTCTCCAATTTGAATTAATGCCAGAATGTGGACACTGGATTAGGGACATCTTTCTCAGTCATTTACATAGAAAGTGAAAAAATATTGATCTTAATACCAATTCCTGGAGTGTTTCAATTGCCATCCCCATTCTCCAGGACCCGTTAGTTTTTACCATTATAACCTGCCCATTCTGCTAACTAGTTTCCTTTTCTCTTTATTGAAAAACCTGGGGGATTTTTTGGGGTTTTTTTTTTTTTTTTTGCTTGCCACCGAGGTGTCTGTGTGACTCAGCAGAAAAGAGGCCTTCTGAAATCCAAATACATCATAATCCATCATTTCACATGTGCCTTTTTTCCTGTGTTCCTTTCTCCACCACATATGCTCACCAGAGTGGATTTGAAAATATCCTTAGACATTTGAAGAACTGGATTCTTTAATACATTTAATTGGTCTAGTTCACTGCGGATTTCTCTAGTGTGATACCTACTGTATCACTGAGATACCTAATGTCTAACTGATTTTCCACTGAATTTCACTGTGTGGGTCAATTCTCTTGAACAGTCGTCTTGAAAGCCAACATACCATCATCTGTCATCACTGTTATTACAGCATACAAACCTATACCAATCTGCGGCTGCATCATGTTATTTTAGTTTAGGTTTGGCTAATTCTCTTTTCATCCCTTTTTAGTTTCCAATGGTTTTCAAGACCATAATGACTGTTCTCCAGGTATATCCTAACACACATATGTCTAACTGGAGGGAGAGCTGTTCTAACAACAGGTCTGGGCTAGCCGATATTAGGAAAGAAAGCATGAGAATGGATGGTCTGAGGACCAGTGAAATTTGGACAAGAAACAAAGAGTCCAAGACCTCAAGGCTAAATCTTGTTAGCATCTGGGGCCATGTGTCCAAGGATGAAAATTCATTCATTTAAGAACCTATGAACACATAAGAAAAATGGTACTAACTGTACTAACAGCATTATGCATTTTATTACAGTTGGAATTCTAACAGATAATAGACCTCTTCAAAAGGTATGTGACAATTTTATTTATATTTTTAATGCTAACATTCTGAACACTTCTAAAATATAACTTAGCTATGGTTCATTTTAAATTTTAATTAGAAGCAAAGCTTGAAGAAGGAAGAAAGTAAACCTTGCAACCCAACTGCATGGTTATCTGGGGCCTCTGGGGTGGAATTGAGCAAGGGAGCGCAGGTCTTGCTAAGCCCATTCCCAAGCGAAGCGTACGTGTTTCAGAGTGACTAACAGAGTGACCGGCTAGGAATCTGGACTTCTCACTTCCAAAGGCTGGTTCAGTAATGACCCACAGGATGGCAACTCAAGAGTGGTACCACTGTGTAGTGTGGTGAAGCATCTCCGATGTGGAGCAATCTCGTTGGGTACAAATAAAAAGGAGACTAAGACTCCAAAGCAGACAAACTATAAAAGCACCAGTGGGAAACACACACTGCGAGACGCCCCGGAACTTCGCTCTTTCAGTCAGCCTGCAGTGCGCGTTGGAAGAATTCCAACAGAGGGACGCCGTGAAGCCCCGGGTTTCTTTTTCATGTCAAATTTCTACCAAGAAATTTTGTCCGGAGACTGTTTTCTTTATTCTTTGGCTACTTTAATTCCAGAAATGCAAATCTACTGGGGACCAGATGACTGGGGACCAGCTGATGTCCCCGAGACAGAGAAGGAAACAAAATGGTTATAAGCAGCCTGAAGTAATTTCTTTTTGTCTTTGATTTTGGCTCTCTTGGTGTCTTCTCTATGTCTCCCCCCTTCCCGTTCTTCCTCTTTTTCTCTCCACATATGTAAGAATCAAAATGTGCCCAGGAGAGATATTATTTGTCAGGGTAGAAGCCGTTCGTTGATATAAGCAACAGAAATTCAGCTCTCTGCTAGACGCACACAGTCTAGTCTCTTAGCATCATGGTGTGGAGTATTTAAAGAGGTTCTTTCTCACTCTAACTTAAAACAGAGTTATTTAACATTTCTCTCATTTATCTCAATCAGTTCTATGGGTAGAGTCTGTATAAGTCAAAATAATTAAAACCTCCCTTTTGGAAAAAAAAGAAAAAAGGGAATTGTTAAATTTTTAAAATATAACTCCATAATATAACAAATGACTCCATCTCTCCCAAGGATGTGGTAAGGATCCCTGCCTTCATGAATACAAAAATCCTGACTGTGTTTTATGTTTATTCAGTAGGACCAACTGCGGTCAGCCAACAAAGAAAGGGTGTCACAATAAGTTACACAGTGATTTCTGTTAGCATAAAATTAATTCAGGATGAAAGCATCCTTCCTGTAGGCCACTGAGGCAGCACTATCAAAACTGGGACTGTCCCAGAAAATCTAGGGCAGCAACCCTAGTTTTCAGGAAATTTAGGGCAGAAATTTCTATCCTCTGCTTGTGTGCATTAAAATGTAAAACTGGCTCATCTTCCTACATTTTGAATTCTTCCTCAATTACTGATTTCAAGATGACTTAAAAACAAAAACTGGTTCCACGTCCATTTCTATTACTTAAGGAAAGTTTCTAACAAATTTTTTTTTTTTAGAAAGGAAAGGCATACAACATGAAAATGCACCTCTCCACTCCCACTGCATTCCTCCAAAACGGTTGTTAATGAAAAGAACGATAGTGTTCTTTACAAACCTTTCACATTTTTAAAGATGAATAAAGTCTATGAGACTATCAACGCCCTTTAGACTTGCAGCATTCACATTGTTTTCTCACTGAGTGTGTCAAACAACACTGAGGTAGGTATTATTGCTATTATAAAGATAAAAATATTGAGGCACATTCTCTAAACTAGTTTGTGATAGCAAATTTATAAGTCTCCTAACTCTCCAGGGACTGCTCTCATTGTACCAAGGCACAGAAGGGTCTTCTAGATTCAAGGCTGTTCTCCTGTCACGTTCTGAAACAAGTAACATTAGGCTTTGGCACCTTCTCCTCTTTGCCTCTCCCTGTTGATTCCTGGCCACCTCGTCTCATTCTCCAGAAACTTTTCCACAGTACGGAAATGGGAAGAGATTAGAACAAACTTAGATGTTTTTAATGAATTCTTGAAGACTGACGTAAAGGCTTTACGATGGAAAGAAGAGACTCATATTCTGTCATGGGCTAAGCTCAGTGGAGGTGGAGAGAAGGATCGAATTGCAGAAGGCGAGCTGCTGTCCGGGCCCGTCCCCCGCATCGCCGCCTGTCCGCCTAACCAGCCAGCAAGAACATGAAATGGTAACAGCATCAGAACCACCACAAAAGCTGCTTTTTTGAAATTTAAAGTTAATAACCTTTCCCAGAGGATCCTTGAATTTAATCTTTGTTCCGCCCAGAAAGCTCTGGGCTTGAAGCACTGGACGCTCGGCAGTTACACCATGACCTCTGAGTACAATTTGAGAAAAAAGGAAGTTTTGTTCTTCAAGCCCGTGGCACATAGTGAGAGTCCACACAAGCCACTTCCCATTTCTAGTTCTCCTCTGGCGGAGAAGTAGCCACGGAGAGGGTAAAATGGGATCAATGAGGCAACAGATTAGGACGGAGAAACCATTTTACTGTCCAATCTCAAATGCCAAACGATCTCAATCTAATCACCTAGCACAGACTTCTCGGTGTTCCTTTCTGTAAAAGCTGGTGAACAATGCCTAACCTGCCGACCTTAGACAAATGTAACTAGCGTTCATTAGCGTAAACTTTTTCAGGGTGCTATGATCCCGGGTTATAACTTGATGGAAACTAAAACATCAACAGAGTGATGGTCCGAAGTCCAGAATTTCCTTACCATTTGGCGCTTCCAAGCTTGGTCTCACTGAACACAACCTAGCCCTGCCACCTCGGCCACTGCCCTTCACTCACGGTCTCCAACTCCTTGACCCTTCTTTCTTCTCCAGACCAGGGGCTACCTTCTGTCTTTACCAGCTTTCCTTCCATTGACCTCAGAGAACATTCGAGTACACTCAACTCCCTTCCTGACCTACTACCACATCTGTCGGTTCCCCCGACTGTTCCTCTGCTCACCCGCTGACGGACGGTCACAGAACTGCAGCCGCTAGGGCTCACTCTGAATCGACACAACCTAAGAGTAAGTGGGCCTATCCTGCTCTTCAGTGACCCCCCTGCTCTTTCTCCTCTTGGGTTTTCCAAAGCTGTCATTTTAAGCCTCTCCCACCCTTCTTCAGGCTTCAGCCCCACCGGACCTTCTCAGAAATGGACTATCTCGTGAGGAGGCTGAAGGCACCTGTGCCGAGCGTCTGCTCGCCCCCATCGGACTGAGCCCTTCGCCCGGCCGCGCGGCCGTCTCAAACGCAGGGGCTTGTTGTCCTTCCACGGGCGCCCTTCGGCCTCTCCTCCTGTCCCCCATCGTCCTTACGCTTTCGCTACTGCCTCGGGCGCTACCTTCTGATCTTTTGCGTAAAAAACAAGCTAAACCTAAGATCTCTTTCTTTCGTGGTCAGGCTCCTAGAAAGGGTCGTCTCCACTCACAGGCCTGTGTTTAAACCTAGCAATCCTCTCCCAACCCTGACCTCCTCTGTTCTGAAACTCTCTCACGTCCTCCCGAGCACCAAGTCCAGAGGCTTTTCTTGGCCTGCATTCTTTTAGACTCTTCTGTGGCACCTAGACTCAACACCATCAGAACTGAATAAAAGAAAAACAAAGCAAAACAAAACTGAACTGAATATTCATCTCCTTCCCCACTCCTACCATCACTGACTGCTTTTCCATCTGTCCCAGTTAAGCCAAAACCTCTTGGTCATCACTGTCTTAATTTAGTTATCAAGGCTCCTTCCTGTCACCACAGTCCTGTCTGTATCACTCAGTTTCTCCCTCTCTGCTGCCATGACAGACAGCGCCCCTGTGTGACTCCAGACACTTTGGGTCGCACGCTGCCCCGGTCTCCCAGTCTCTTTCCTCTTCACAGGTCCTCAATCATCTAACAAATAAAATTCAAACATTTTAGCCTGAGAAGTAAGGCCCTCTAAGAGCTGGACTGAGCCTATATTTCTAGGCATCGTGACCTTCCCCTCTCCCATTCCATCTCATGTAGTCCACATCACCTGTGCACTCTGGGAGAACTCACAGTTCCCAGAAGTCACCCTGTATTTCCTGATCCCCATGCATCATCAGGCCAGTCCTTCCACATGTCATGTTCAAAATTGTTTTTGCTTATTGAAATCCTATTTTTTTTAAAGATGTGGTAGAGATGCCATCTTTTCCTACCTTGCTAGCTACGAGTTATTCATTCCTCCCCTGAGCTTCCAAAGTCCATATGTGCTCACCTCTTGCTACCTTTTCTTCCATGTTCTTTCAGATTATAGTTAGCTGTGCACTGGTCTCATTGTCCCCATTAGGTTTCAAGTTCTGGGGAACAGTGACGATGATAATAGTTGTAATAATCACCAGCAACATAAGCTCCCACCGTATTCCAGCTCTGGGAAAGCGAATCGCTCCATTTCAGCGACCCTGTGAGGACTGTCTCTACTTTCACACGTGATTAAATACTGTGCCCAAGGCCATCACCCAGGAGCAGTAAAGCTGGGAAATGAAGTTAGGCTTGTCTGGCTTCAGAAGCCATGCTCTTAACTACTATGCGGTATTTCTCATCATCCCTATACTCGACCGAAAATCATGGAATAAAACATCCTCTCTGTAAGTTCTAGGAGTTGGCTTAGCCAGGTTCCCCAGAGTTGCTGAGCCTGCACGGTTAACACACATGTTTGTAGGGAGAAGGAACAGATAACTTAGGCTTTAACTCTTAAGGGGTGATTTTAAAAACGGAACAAAGTTTTTACGACTCAAGTCTAAACAGAACATCAGGTGCGAAGCGAGAGAAAAGTCTGATTCTCTGGATTTGGTAATACCTTGACCTGGTCTCTGTCCTTGGAGTCATCCATGTCAGCGAGGCAATAAATCGAGGTCACTCCAAAAGCCTTACTTACATCGTTTACACCACATTTAGAGAGCGCCTTCACAATTCTAATTTCTGAGGCTCTGACATCAGCAGTGAGGAAACATGGTAATGGTACTCTGCTGGTAGAGTCAGGACCAATGTAAGTAAATGTGGGGTCCTATTTTACACACAAACAGGCAAATGACATATGACACACATAGGTATCGGTGTAAAGAAAAACAGTGGTTGTTGCTCTCTGAACATAAGCAGCTAAGGGCTCTAATCCTTCGAGAGGAATGTCATTATACAGCTCAAATCCCATCACAACAAATACCGTTACAACAGAGATGTCTGTATAACAAAAACCTTTTCAAGCTTTGGCTGACAGCCCATGTACTTCAAGCAATATTTGATGTGAGACTTGGAGTTCACAGTAATGGGAATTGACCTATATTTCCAAAGGTAAGATTTGAATGATTTCATCTGTAACTTCCATCCCATGATACCGTGAGTTGGAGTGATGTACAATCTAAACCCATGAGCATAAAAACTAAACACATAGACAGAAACAAATCAACCCTGCTCTTCTGAAAGGGCAAAATTCCTTGTTTTCACTTGGGACACACTTAGATAAAGGAGAAGGCTGGTTTGTGGCCTCGGCTCATGGAAGGGAAAGATGGCGTAGCACATGAAGACAGATGAACTGTGCTCGAATCTTTTCTACTCCGCCTCTTCCTAGCTGGGTAAACTGTGCTACATTTCTTAACTTTTCCTAAGCCTCATCTGCAAAATGTGACTAATACCACCTGCTTTCAGGATGTCAATAAGAACCAAACAAAAAAATATATATGTAAAACTAACATAGGACTTGGTACAGAGCACGGGCTCAAAAAGCCCTCACCAGGCTTCCCTTTCCCTCCAACACCGTGGGTTTACGCGAACTATTTGAATATGAAGCTAGTTATAACACCCAGTGAGTGAAGTTAACAAAATGTGTAGTCTCAAATGTACCCTGATGAAGAGATTGCTCAGAGAAACATCAGGAAAAAAGAGAAAATGGTAGAACTAGGCCATGCACAAGTACTCGCTTGATGGAGAGAAAGATCTTTTCGGCTAAAGAGAGACACCAGAGATAAAACGCAAGTAACCAGGCCTCGTAACAATAAATGAGCTCTGACCATTATATCAGAGGTAATTTTGAAAAATGCTGAATAAACTGAAATTTGGAGGCACATTTTCCCAGTCGAGAACGAACTGTGGCTGCTGCTCTGAAGCACCAGTCTACGGCCTCCGGCCTAGTTTTCTGTGGGCGTCGCGCTCCGCGGCAGCGGGGCCCTCACTGGCTAAGTTCGGTCCAGGGCAGTGTGCTGCGTTTCCTCATTAGGATACTGTACAAGTTAGGTATTGAAAAACAAATTCTAGTCATCTCCATCTGGGAAACACGTAGGAAAACCGTTTAGGAATACGACCCACACAGGTTCTTTCAACGTGGCCCTAATCTGTGATGTCTTTAATCCTCTGTCTTAGCCATCTAATTTCCTAGTTTTTAAGTTAGGGACAACTAAGTTTGTGGTGACAAAATTTTACAGATGTCCTTTTGAAAACACTCTTGGTGTTATATGATGATGTTCTGAGACAGAAAATGAGAGCCTTATGAACATAATCTGAAGGTGTGTCTGTTTACCTTTATAAAATGAGCGTTAGGCTTTTAAATTTCTTAAAAGGTTCTAAAAAGTCCTATCAGACCTCTGCAAATGGTACAGGGAACAAGAGACGGCCCATTTCTCAGAGTCACAGAACATCGGTGTTTTAATGATTCCCGAGTCCTATGCCTTCACCTTGACAGTGAGGAAGAGGCTCAGAGGAAAATGTGTGCCGATGTTCATGTGCTCAACAATGAGCTTGCCGGAGCTCTTATGAGAGGCTGCATATAAATAACAGGCCAGCCAGAAATATGAAGACACAGAGAAAAAGGAAGTGTGGACCCACAGAAAGACCAAGACACCAAGAATGGAGAAAGAACGAAATTACTAAAGCAAGGTTAAAATATCAACAGCGACCAACCAAGTGGCAGCAGAGGAAATATTTTAAATTCAGTCTGCATGGAGCTTGCAAAGGATGGCTGCAATACAAAGAAGCTTCAGTGTGGTACGGAGGTTTCTGACTCCTCTCTATTTTAATAACTATGCCCCCACCCCCGAACATCACCCTTATCTTAAAATGGAGGCAGTTAAAAACCACCAGATTGGTACACGTGAATCTTACCACTGGTAAGGGCGTAAACCACAAGCATTTTGAAGGTGTGCTAACTATTCCAGGCCACTAGGGTGTTACTTCCTGCCCCCAAACGCACACTTCATCTAATGATGCCTATCTGGACCCCCAAAATTGAGGTTCCTCCTAAAAGTGTACCCCTTATTCCGCAGACCTGTGGTATCACACTAACTGTTTATAAGGCATTTCAGGATTCCCACGGGCAGTGGAAAAGTGAAATGCAATTGTAATTACATGAGCGATAATGGGAAGGTAGGGGTAGAGAGAGTTACTCCTGAAATGCAAGGCTGAGAAACACTATTCCTTAGAGAGGCAGCCACTCCACGGGAGAAGAGGAGCCTGCGCTGCCTAGAAAGTGACCTCCGAGAGCAATCACGCGCCTGGACAGAGGCCGGCCGCGCCCCCTCCCTCCGCTCCTCCTTTCCTGCGTCCCAGGCCAGCTGGATCCACCTGCCCGGGAGGCGGGCGGGGGGCGGGGGCGCGGGGAGGAGCCGGGCTGGCCACGGGGCACAGGGGCAGCAGGCGGCTCCCGCTCACAGTTCTCCCTCCCGCGATGCCCACGACGCCCAGGGAGGCCCACAACCCCCAGGCACCCCCAACCGCGCACACCCCGCTGACTGTACCTTTACTCTGGGGAGGGTTCTGACTCCGGTCCCGGAGGACGTTGATCTGGTAGACGGCTCCGTAAGGCTCAAAAAGTTCTTTCAGCTCCTTTTCCGACCAAGACCGGGGGATCTGCCCGACAAACATCTTAATGGCATCTGGGTCTGGTTGGTCTGAGTGATCCAAAGCGCCGTTCATCTTGTTGGCTGTGCCGTTACTGTCAAAAAGGGAACCGGGAGCCAGAGTTAGGGCTGCACGGTCAGGGACAGGAAGAAAAAAATAGGGGGGTGGGGGCGGGCTGAGGCGGAAGGAGGAAGAAGAGGAGCTCGGGGCAAAGTGCCTAATGAGTCGTAGAAATTTGATGAACTAAAACAAAGCACAGGCACCATTAGGTTGCTCCTCCGTGGCAGCGGCAGCGGGCTCTCACTGCAAGCTGCTGCCGTTTAGCACCTCGCCTGAGCCCCGGGCAGCGCCCCGCCGGCTGTCACCCGGGGCGTGGACATCTTGAAACCCGGCTCGGGAGGCAGCTGCAAGTTAAGTGCAGGTCTCCTTCTGCAAGGCTGCCATCAACGCATCCGCAGCCTTATCATCCTCACACTGGCTCTCGTGTGGAAAGAAAGGCAGGGCTGGATTTCTGCTGGATTTTCCCCCTTCCCCTCCCCGTTTTGGAGATTTTTGGGAGGAGAAGAGAGGTGATAATGATAAAGTCACATGAAAAGAAAATGAAACACTTGGCAGCCCGTCAGATGACTAATGCAAGATGCTGATGATGAATTTGCAGAGTGCGCGAGGCGTCCATGTGTGCATCAAATTAGTACGTTGTTGCTGCTCAGAATGGAAAGTGCTCCAGCAATGCGGCTGGGTGCAGCCGATTGGCTGCCTACGCTGGAGAAAAGGGCCAGGGCGGGGAGGGGGCTCCCGTTTAAAAAGCACATTGTTTATGGGACCCATGTACAAAGGGTTTAATTCAGAGAGGCAAAGGCGATCTCAGAATTGCCTGCTTTGTGCCGGAAAAAAAAAAAAAAAAAAAGCAACCCCAGAAAGTTGAGTTCCCGCTAAAGGACACTGAATATTTCAAATCTTTCACACTCCATAAAGCTCTCTGTATGTCTGACTTCCAGATGTTGCACTTGAGTTCTAAACAATCACACGTTTGGAAGAGAAAAGAGGAAAGTCTGCCTTTTCTTCTCCTAGCTTCAGTAAATATTTGGGGATGATACAAAGAGCATGAACATAATCCTTGACATATCAATCTTCCTCAAGATTTCCAAAGCCCCCATTTGGAGGAGAGAAGGCTTGTTTAGAGCCTGCAATTCCAGTCATCATCATGAAATATGATGATGATGGTGTTCTTTTTTTTTTTTT